>JASCZW010017236.1:0-17381 GCA_034211315.2 Aedes japonicus | reverse complement strand
TTTGAACACCAAAGCGAGATGATAACCCGTCCTGATTTTGCCACCTTTGCTTGAAAAAACCCTTGCTAATATGACAGATCAAAACAGGATGCGTTGATTAATGGATTCCGAAAGTGTGGTCTATTCCGTTCACCTCAAACGCAATCGACTACAAAAGCCTTCCAATTCCACAACATGCACCTTTATATTGAATTCATATAGGTAATGTTGATAAAATCATGTCAATTTGGTTTTGTTTTCCACCAAAGAATCACTTTTTCAATCCTTTTGGCAAGAAAAATGTATCGATTTGAACAGCAAACTACAGAATTTGTAATGCTGTGAGATATAAGGATTAACTGCTTCTTTGCAGTTGAGTATTAGCATCAATTTGTTAACCTTTCGTCACCCACGTCAAATTTTGTAAGAGACTACAAATTATGCATGGGAGACTACCACGTAAGAAAAATCGGTTGGTTTGTCAGTTGTCTAATTCAGGCTTCCGATATTCGGTAAATTTTGACTACCGGATTGTTAAATAAACGATCAAAAATCAGTGAAAAATTAAAAAATAATAATTGTGGAACAGACTCTGTGTTAATATCTCATGGGTAACGGTCATTTTAATGTTTTACCGAATTACTTCAGCAGTTCAAAATCTTGAAAAAAAAAATTTCAATATCAGTAATTTGAATTTTACAAAGTAACATGGGATAAATGTGCGTCAAACATTCGTCAAAATACGTTATCTGTGGCAAGACGGATGTATGAAATATGCAACGAATGGTACCTATCTTAGTGAAATACCTACTGCATGAGTTGCAGAGAAAGATGTTTATGCGCTATAATATTTGATGTATTTATGCTTCGTCAAATATATTCTAATATATTACAAGCTACTTTTTTCATTAAATAAGTGAATCAATTGTTCACCCTTTACATTTTTAAAGATATAAAATGATGGAATTGAGATAATTTAGCCTGTCCGGATAACGATTCAAAAGTGTCTGGATTTTGATTCAATTCCATCAGAGTGTCCGGATTTATGAACATGACAAGCAAAAATTATTTTTTACATTTCAGTGGATTTGATTATAGTTTAAGCTCAAAATACGTGTCCTACATCAGGGTTAAATACTTTACTTGATGACAGCGAAAAGTATTCATCATTATGCTACGATATTATTATTTACGGGGCATATTCATAATGTGAGCAGCTTAATTGTCCGGATATTGATGCAGCACGGTATTTGAAATCGATTCAGCGGTTCAGAAGTTATGATTTTTCAAAAACAAAAAATTTCGAAAAATGTCGATTTTTCTGGTAACCCTATATCGAACATGGTCACCCTAATAAAAAAATACGGGTCTTATTATTTTCGATGAAGAGAACATACCAAGCGATTTTGAGCAAAATCGGACAGCTTTTTTTTCAACTCTATTCTTTTCCCGTGGAATCGCTGTATATATATATATATATATATATATATATATATATATATATATATATATATATATATATATATATATATATATATATACTAGCTGATCCCGGTGCGAGCGTTACTACGCCTGCAACTAAATGAATGAACATTACATAGAACTGACGCTTTTTTTAATGAGTTTTTTTTGAGTAATAAGGAGTTCAAACTTCTATCAGAACATTCTTCTTACCCAGACAATACACAGTTTGTGGCTAAGTTACCTGGATAATTCTCAGGATTGGTTGAAATTTGTGTTTGAATTCACCATAGAAACATTTCTTGCATTCAAAAAACCCTGCATAACATTTGTGATTCCATTTGCTTGATTAGTTCTCAAGCTATGCAGAAATTTGTGTTTCATTTGTATGCGAGCCGGAAGGGGGAAGCGGTCTCAAACAATCATAAGAACCTTCCCCAGCCCCAAAAATACCTGCATACATATTTTCACTCCGATTGGTCAGACAGACAGTCAGACAGAAATCCATTTTTATATAAATAAAAATCCTGTTTCCTATAACCCCCACATGCCAAATGTGGTATCATTTACTTGAATAGTTCTCGAGTTATGCAGAAAATTGCGTTTCATTTCTATGGGACCCCCCTCATTAAGAGGGCAGAGTGGTCTTAAACCACCATAGGAATATATCTCTCCCTTAAAAAATTCCACATGCCAAATTTGATTCCATTTGCTTTATTAGTTCTCGAGTTATGCAGAAATTTGTGTTTCATTTGTATAAGAGCTCCCCCCCCCCCCCCCCCTTCTACCCCTTCAGAAGGCGGAAGAGTTGCAATGACCATAAAAACATTTCTCTCCTTCAAAAACTTCCATATGCCAAATTTGGTTCCATTTTCTTGATTAGTTCTCGAGTTAGGCATAAATTTGTGTTTCATTTGTATAGGAGCCCCCTCTTCAGAAAAGGGAGGGGTCTCAAATTAGCATTGAAACAATATTCATCTACAAAAACCTCCACATACCAGATTTGGTTCCATTTGCTTGATTAGTTCTCGAGTTATACAGAATATTGTATTTCATTTGTATAGGAGCCTCCCCTTTCAGGGCGAAGAGGAAACTGAAACCATCATAGAAACCTTTCTTGCCTTTAAAACCTCACACATGCTAAATTTGGTTTCTTTTGCTTGGGGTTTCAAACCACCGTAGAAACATTTTTTGTCTACAAAACCTCCACATGCCATATTTGGTTCCATTTGCTTGATTAGTTCTTGAGTTATGCAGAAAATAGTTTTTCATTTGCATGGGAGCCCCCCCTTTGTAAAGGCGAGAGGGGTGTCGAACTATAATAAGATGCTTTCCCGGACCCAAAAACCCCTGCATACAAATTTGCATAGCGGTAGGGATAGTTCTCATGTTTGGTTTAAATTTGTGTTTCGTATGTATGTATCCCTTTTCAGAGTGAGGAGAGGTCTTAAAATACCACAAAAACATTTCTTGCCTTCAAAAACTCACCCATACCAAGAATAGGTTCCCCCCCTTTCAGAAAGGGGAGGGGTCTCAAATCAACAAAGAACAATTTTTTGTCTTCAAAAACCACCACATACTAAATTTGTTTCCATTTGCTTGATTAGTTCTCGAGTCATGCAGAATAGTGTATTTCATTTGTATCGGAGCCCTCATCCCCCCTTCCCCCCTATTAGATGGGAAGGGGTCTCAAACCAACATAAAAACATTTTGTGTCTTAAAAAACCACCACATGCTAAATTTCGTTCCGTTTGCTTGATTAGTTCCCGAGTTATGCAGAATATTGTGTTTTATTTGTATGGGAGCTCCCCCTTTTATGACGGGGAGGGTTCTCAAGCTACCATAAAAACATTTTTTGCTTTCAAAAACTCACACATGCTAAATTTGGTTTCTTTTGCTTGATTAGTTCTCGAGTTGTGTAGAAATTCTCGTTTCATTTGTATGGGAGCCCCCCTTTCCAGTGAAGGGAGGGGTCTCAAACCATCATAAGATTATTGTCCGGCCCCAAAAATCTCTGCATACAAAATTTCACGCCGATCGGTCCTTCCGCTCGCGAGTTAAATCGTGACAAAGGAAACCCCAACTCATTTTTATTATATAGAAGATATATATATGATCACATCACTTATCAAGGTGAATCCTGATCCCTCGAGCCCTATATGGTCAAATAAACTTTGAGTGAGAATTGACGGAAGAGATTAATTGTTAGGAAATGTGGCTCACAATATTTATTCGCCAAAATTGGATTTGTCGGTAATATTAGAAGCATTCTCGACGAACAATTTGGTTTCAGAACCCGACAAAAAATTCTAATATTTTTACAATTTAACCATACAACAGAATCTATAGTATGAACAATAAAAGTGTTGTTAACAAAGATAAGATGACAATAGAAGCTATTGTGCTCACAATAGAATCTAATTTAAATTGAGGCATCGGCAATAGAAAAGGGGGGTTGCTATGTATGTTAACTACAGGAAAAAAAATTCCGAACAAATTGGAGCCAATAGGGGGTTTTAATTAAAAAAAAACATGTTTTTTCCATCTGTATCAATGATGGGTGTTCTTCCTAGCACAAAATTTTTTTTATGAATCTCAACTATTTTTTCTCGATTTTTAAACAAGAAAAATCTAATCATTTTTATTTTCACAAACCGACATGCAGTTTCACAAAGTGACATTTACTTTCAGTAACAGGGGGCTCCCGGCACTTAATTATCAGTCACAGGGGCTCCCATTATGACATAAATGTCAATTTTTGTATGCTAGAAATCAATGGTTGGTTCGTTAGTTTAGGTAGTCTGTTTTTTGTAGCGTGTTTCATGGTAAAATAGGTTGAGGTTGTCTTGCAATCAAAATGTTTTCATAATATTTTGAAATTGTTTTTTCAATAGTTACGCTCGTCAAAATTAAAATTATTATTATATTTGCTATCGAACAATGTTATAATCCACATACCCCTATAATACCCTATTACTTTTAATTGTACTGATTCATGAAAAATAAGAGTTGGAAATAGAGTTTAACGTTATTTTATATTATTGTATTGTAATTGTATGGTTATTTTTATACGGGAATGGTTTTGGTCAAATATTCGTCAACTAATTTTAAATTAAAACAAACTACCTTTTCTAGTTTCTTAACTACACCATATTTTTCCTGGATTGAAATTCCCGGATCTAATGGTTCTACAACTTTGAATAAGTACCGATATTTTGCCTGATCACCATCCACCAGCAGCGCCCGAGACAATTTTCACATTAAGCACCGCATGGCACCACGAGAATCGCATTTGCTGCTTGTTGCCGTCGCGTCCTAAGCAAGTAGACGACTTCTCTCGCACGCGGTCATCTGGAAATAAGGGCTCCACTCGCCGCCCCTCACAAACCAACCGGACTCAACAACGGAATTTGCCTGGGTCCGCGTTTCTGCTGTTTGAAGTTAACCCACGGTTCCCAGCTGATGACGTTCAGCGCGATGCTGCACGCCGCGAGCATGAATATACACATAACGGTCCACGGATAATCTACATAATTGCAGTACAACATAGAACATTTCCGCTCGTCCACCGCGTCCCCCGCCCGCCCTGGGAAGCTTGAAGGCCACCTACAACAACAACAACAACAACAACTACCACCTATGATTATGATTTAGAAAAGCGCTGCCATGCCAACAAGAACGAGAACCACTCCTCTCCTCAAGGCCTGCTATTTATGCATAAGAACGCGCGCAACGGCTGAGCTGAGAGCCGGCACCCAGCTTCGAGTGGAGAGAGAGATTCAAGAAGGATGGTCCGCGGACCAAAGTGGGGAGAACACGCGAGATAAAGAGGTTCATTGAACGGATGTCAAGAAGCGTTTATTTAATTTGCAGTTTGGTTCTTCGTACAGATAATGGCCGGGCAGATTGTTTATCACCTAATCTGGTTTTCCAACCCAAAGTGCTGAGAGGGTGGCAGCAAGGTTTGCAGCAACGTGGTCGGCGGCGGCGGGTTGATGCGAAGATCGCTGGGCTGGTGGAAGATCATTAATTTCGGTGGAACGGCTGCCGAGCTAAAACGGAGAGCAAAGAGGAGAAGATCATTATTATTCGTACTTTTGACGTGTTGAAATATTACTGGTTTATCGCCGGGGCATCGTCGCAGTCTTATTCTTCTTCTTTGGTTGTCGATTGGAGGTCACACTGGGTTTGGCTGGGGAATGTTCGGTCGACCTCGGATAATCTGGATCGGTCGGGAAGAATCGTTGGAATAGCCACGGGAAGGTACCACTACGTCACATCACATGGGTTATGGAAAATTGGCACCAAGTGAAAGCGAGGTAGCGGCGGTCCCCCATGACCGGAAGAGGCGTGGAATCCGTGTGTCTAAGTTGAGTCCGTGTTGTTGGTTGTATGGATTTCCTTGAGGTGAATCTGGAAATAGGCAGAAGGTGGATAATGCTTTAGTTAGACTGAATGGTCAAGGAGAACATATGTTTTTTTAGTTGAGGAAGTTCTCGCGCAAAACGTAACCTATCACATATTCTGTTAAATCAACACAGCGAATCATAAAAAGAATCACAAAAAGAATTTGTTGTTGTTCAACCTGTCATCCTGTCAATCATTTAACACCAGAGATCGAGTATTTTTCGCAAACTTTTTGTCATAAATTGGTTTGAGCAAATAATGTTTACTACCAGTAGTGCATCGTTAGCAAACGACGAGGAATACTTGCTCTTTTGCTATCATGAAAGATTAAGGGCATCTTCATCGGTGGTCTATTTTTGGATCAACTTTATACCTGATTTGCATCAGCGAAATTTGAATAGAACTAGCAAAAATAGACCAACTTTGCGTTCCCCGCACCGGTGTTGTATTTCTTGTTTTAAAACCCGCCAACAGCTGTCATCCTGTCGATCATTCAACATCAGAGATCGGAAGCTTTTTTTTTCAGAGATCGCACATTTTTCACAATTATTTTGCCATTGATTGGTTTGACCAAATAATTTTTAATGGCAGTGGACAACAAGGAATACTTGTTCTTTCGTTTGGCTGAAGGTGAGTGTGTGAATGCATGTATTTCATTAAAACGATATTAGATAATGTTGATTTGTAGTTTGGCAGAGGATAAACAAGAGTCGAAACGGAGAGGGTCACATCCTGGATGACTCGAACGCGTCGACCGTGATTTTCGTTCCGGTCATCAGAAGCTGTTCCAGGACTACTTTAGCGACACGCAAACCTACAACGAGAAGCACTTTCTGCGTTTCCGCATGCCAAGGAAGGTGTTCTCGGACATTATGCGACAACTGGAGTTAACTAGAGGCTTCTCCAAAATTTATCTATATGAGCTATTTGCAAGTGCTTATCATGACCAATCTATTAATAAACAGATTGTTTACTTTGAAGACTTCATTACTTTTCATTTCCAAGCAATCGAAATACTATTCGGAATGTCGGAACCTCCGCATTTCGTTCTAGTCAGTGTTTTCCGGAAAATGCAGTTCCTGTAAAAAAAAACTAAGACAATCATTCTTTATTTAAGAATGAAACAAAAAGGCAATTCACTAGCACCGGGAGCAACTAGAGGAAATTATCATCATCCGATGCAAGCAACACAACTTTTTGTCCACCGCCAGCATCATACGCAGCAAACACGGTTGCTTTTCGGCTCACAAATATGCCTCAGTATGTACTCATTAAAATTGAGTTATTGTTTAGTAAAAGCTGAAATTTTACTCAATAATTGGTATTATCAAGTAGCGTGTAGTGTTTTGGAACGGTATTTTTCTTGTTCCAAATTGCTGCAAGAATAGGTCAAAACATATAGCAGTTTTAAAATGATGCAAAATAGATCTAGTATTAAACAAAATTTACAACACCGGTGCAGCAATGTTTTTGCGTTTGGTCTAAAAAAATAAATCCAATCCACGATTTGGATCGCCGTTGAAGATGCCCTAACCAACTGAAAGTCAAAATAACTTCTGGGAAGCCAAGTTGTTCTGTTTTCCAGAAAGTTGTTCTGTTCTATTCCATGGATGATCAGCAATTTTTTTGGAAGTTCAACCAAGTTTCCAGAAATGTTCAGAATTCTCCGATAATTCAAGTATAAACTTGTTCCAAATATAGACCACCGCTGAAGATGCCCTAATATCAAAAGACTAATTGTTATGCATTGAGAAACTTTGAGAAGACGCCAATTCTCTACAAGGAGTCTGGAATGTTTTATATGCATTTCTGTTAACACAACCAAACTATACCTACCTTTGTAGCCGATTCTCGGTGGCCAATGTTGACGAAAACTGTTCGTTTTGTTACAATGCATTTGTGAGACCAGAACCTTTGAAATCGTACATAAACATTGACTCTAACTAGAAAATGAGAAGAAAGATTAGTATTTTCCTTTTTTTCAACTACCTTCTTTTGCTTTATTTCTCTTGACAGATACGCGTATTTCGTCTACAAAGTGCACATATCTTCAGTGTTGTGTACTAGTACTCGAATGGTAGTATTAGCACACGACACTGAAGAAGTCAGCACATTGTAAACGAAATACGCGTATCTGTCAAGATCAGTAGTTGGAATTAAATGTAAAATACTAATCTTTCTTCAAATTTTCTAGTTACAGGTAGTCCACTAAACAGCACACACTAAGATTAAATTTCTAAATTCTCCCAAGGGTTAAAGCATAGACTAACTCTAAGACCAGTAGGTCCCATACAAAAACGATTTTTTTCTTGGCTCAGTCAGTACTAGAACATCGTCCCAAGCT
Source organism: Aedes japonicus (assembly GCA_034211315.2). Lineage (NCBI taxonomy): Eukaryota > Metazoa > Arthropoda > Insecta > Diptera > Culicidae > Aedes > Aedes japonicus. The sequence goes on along the minus strand of JASCZW010017236.1, from coordinate 9,190 downwards.
CGGTCCCAAGCTCAATAATGCACCCCTTATAATGAACTCACATGAACACCCTCTCAAATACTCTGTCAAAATAACACAGCAAATCAAAACAAAGGCGCAAATATGTATAACAAGGTGCTGGCTTCAAGGTGTAATTCGGACCAAGGGGTTCTACAACAGTGAACCAATTTCAAATCGCTAGTTACATATTGATTGTTGGTTAAAGTCCGGGTCAATACATTAGAGTCAATTTTTTATGTGTCACATATTTTGTACAACCACCTTAAACTGATGTAAAAAATGTGATGTGTTTATGCAAAAATGAAGAATTCCGTAAAATATTAAAATTCAGAAAATTTCAGCCCAGTTCGTTTAAAAATAAAAAAAGATAGCTTACATTGAAGTTGGACTATGGGTCAGAATTGACCTCAATAGCTTAGCAAGGTTAAAGTAACTTTTTCCATTCATTTTTACCATCTATTCGAAAAAAAATCGCTTATTTTAATGCGATCGTTAATGGTAACGCTAAAAATTTATATTCAATATAAAAGAAATCCGAAAAATATCATCTCGGGGGATTTATCTATTATTTCTAAGCCATTTAATAAGTATTTTTGCAGCGGCGTGAACATCTGTCTTTTTTGTTTGTTTTTATTTATTTGCTCGTTAACAATCGACAGAATTATGTAGAACGCAGAGATGTCAGGTATACAGACATGTCTGTACACGCAAAAAAAACCGCAGTAGAAACTACCATTTCGACTACTACCAAACATTAGTGATCGTCAGTCGTTGCGAATCAAAACAAACCCAAAAAAAGGAGAGAGTTCCTCTCCCATGTGCGCATCAGTAAACAGAGTGCACACAATAGATCGCTAAGAATAAACTATACAAGCCACAGTGGTACATGAGCGTCTTTCCATGCGTCAATTTTTGCCTGTTGAAGTGGCGGACTTGTTCCGTCGCTACAACCTACCCCGCAGTGGGATGTTAGGCAAAGATTGACGTCCATGGTTCGAGTACCATTGGATACATGCCCTTTCGCTCAATTTTCAAAAACATCTGTTAATTTTCCTACCTGCCGCACTCTGACGAACCTTTCAACACTTTCTCTTCACATCTTTCATTCTAGCCAAAAACATTGCTTTTCACTCTTGGTGCCTCATGGTGATGAGCGAACATCTCCTTCTACACCATTTCGAGTGTTAAATTGAGCGCAAACACCAACAATTTTCAGCTGACTACAAATGCGGTTGATTTGACCATGCCTGCGATTAGATCAACCATGGTGCGGTTGATATCAATATGAGTTCTGTCAAATATACCACAAACGTTGAAGGTTTTACCATAAACGCACTAAACTTGACCGAAATTTCATGGTAGTTTCAAAGATAGGCGTAATCGGGTAAAATGGTAGTTTTTACTACAAGATTTTTTTCTGTGTATTTATACAGGCATTTGATCATGCAAAAGAAAAAAAGAATTTATACAGGCATTTGATCATGCAAAAGAAAAAAAGAATTTATACAGGCATTTGATCATGCATACACACAAAATAGAAAAATTGTTTTGTAAAAAGGTTCACACTTTTGTTCTGAAAAGTGTTTTTTTTTTATTATATTAATATAATGAAAAAAAAAAAAAATTATCTACTACAAAAGCTAGGCGTAAGATTTGAGAGTATATTTTTTCGGTTCAGTGTGTTAATTTAAAAGAGTTTTTTTTTTTAACAAGAAAATTGTAGAACTGACAAACTCACCAACACAAAGCAAGTCGTCGTTTGGAATTTTTCAGTATGGTTGATTGTAGATGACAATGTTTTCCTTGGGGTGGATGACAGCAACAATTTCTGTCTGTTTGAGATGGGTACGTACTACATAAAGTTAAAGTTTTAATTTAATTAATAATCCCTAATCCTTTTTTTTTTTTGCAGCGTTGCCACAAGCGACGACAAGTGCCAGTAATTGCTCAAGTGCAGTTGAGTAACATAGTGAAAATGTTCCGACATGGATCTATCGGGATGGAAAACGTTGGTGATCGAACGACGCTGACCTCCAGTCTATATAAAAGTTATAAACATTTATCAGAAAATAAAATCCTTTCTATGATAAAACTATTTTTTATTTTAATCTAAACAGCATACATTTATTTTGATTGTACGACACTTTCTGGTTGAAAGTTCGTTTTAAAATAAAAATTATTTGCTTTCAATTTCCACGATGCCACGGTTCCGATTTGACAGTTCTACAATTTGTTTTGAAAATTTCCACTTTTAAATGTACAAAGCAGCAAAATTTCGAATTGACGGCTAAAGGGTTTTTGTTTTGAAAGCAAACCGCTTTCTACGAAAAAGAACCAACGCAACTTTTAGATTTTGGCAATGATTTTTTTTTTAATTTTAATAATCATTATTCTTTGTGTGTACAGACATAATAGAGATTACAGACATTATACAGACATTTGAAAAATGTTACAGACATATACAGACATTCATTTGGACGAATTTCCAGATTAAAAAAAACATGGCGATAAGGGAAGTCACATGCGTCACAGTGAGCAAATGAATGACAGTCTGAAGTTGGACCAGTTTGTTGGCGTAAAAAAACCAATGAAAGATGTAGAAGTACAAGTACAGCCTGGCTCTTTTCTAAAGGTCTTTTCACTGATTCTATCCTTGTCAGAGAGGTAGCACTGAAACGAACTAAAAATACGGCAATCATAACGAATGTCCTTTGCGAAACTCATCACCGAGAATTGGTGGCAAATTGGAGGTAAAAATTGGTAGCGGTCCAAACCATTTAGTTTTTAGATGAGTCAACTGATAAAGGGCGAACACGAAATTATTGCGACACCGAAAATGTCATACCAATTTTCTTATAATGTTTAGAATCAAACCAAAATTTTAGGGTAGTTTTATACATATATTTACTTCAAAAATCAAAAGAAAAGTTAATCGATGGAGCCTTGAGTGTAAAATTGAACGCATTTTCGCTTGATGCCCTCTATCAAAGTCTTAACAGTGTCATCCGGTACCAGTTTCTCAGTTCTTTTTCCATTTTCTTAACATGTCTTTCTCGTCTTTGACTGTCTTCTTGCTCTTCCGAAGTTCCCGCTTCATCATTGGCCAGTACTGCTCAACCGGGCGCAGCTCCGGACAGTTTGGCGGATTCATGTCCTTTGGAACAAAATGGACAGAATTGGCCTCATACCACTCCAGGACACTTTTAGAATAGTGGCATGATGCCAAATCTGGCCAAAATAGCGGAGCTTCGTCGTGTTGCTGCAAGAACGGCAAAAGGCGCTTCTCGAGGCACTCAAATTTGTAGATCTCGCCATTTACTGTGCCCTTTGTCACGAAAGGCTCACTCCTCGGTCCGCAAGAGCAGATGGCCTGCCAAATGAGATATTTGAAGGCGAACTTCGACATTTTCTTCGTCTTAAATTTGTCGTCCACATAGAACTTGCTCTTGCCGGTGAAAAACTCCAACCCCGGAATTTGCTTAAAATCGGCTTTTATATACGTTTCGTCGTCCATCACACAGCAGCCATATTTTGTCAGCATCTTCTCGTAGAGCTTCCGTGCCCGAGTTTTAGCCGTCGATTGTTGCCGCTCATCGCAGTTTGGGAAGTTCTGTACCTTGTATGTATGTAGTCCAGCTCTCTTCTTTGCATTCTGGACGTAGCTCTGCGACATGCCGATCTTTTTAGCCAAATCACGGCTTGAGACGTTGGGATTTGCTTTAATCATCCGCTTCACCTTTCCCTCCGTCTTTTTGTTCTCCGGTCCCGGTTTTCTTCCAGCTCCTTTGCCGTGGTCCAACGTCAACCGCTCCTGGAACCGCTTCAACACTCTGGAGACGGTTGAATGGTGAATGTTCAACATTTTTCCCAACTGCCGGTGCGACAGGTCAGGAAATTCCAGGTGTTTGGAAAGAATTTGTTCTCTGGACTCGCGTTGGTTCACCTCCATTTTCGTTGAATCGAAAAACACGACTTCGAGCTTGACAGCATGTAAACAATACACATCAATGAGAAAGTGTGCAAAATTTAGTTGATTTTTACCCCATGGTAAAAATGTTATGCCCTGTTGAATGTGTCGCAATAATTTCGTGTTCGCCCTTTACCACTGCCATGACTTTCTATTGGAATGGCAATGAACTGTCAATTCGAGATTCTTTTTATCATGTACTCGAGCTTGCTGAAGTGAATGCTACTACTATAAACAGTACCATTGTTACTAAGTTTAATGAAGATATGATTTCATACAAAAAGAAGCTAAATGGATGCGGTGTAGACTGAGCGAGCATGGTGGAAAGTATTCTGTACTTTTTGAAAACTACTGTCCGAATTAATTCGTACTGACATTCGTTTGCGTTGTGGGCCTCATGTTCATGTATAAATATTCCATTTGGTGTAAAATGGATGTGTCGGGAAATGCATATCTTCATCAGCAATAGTTTTTTAAAAACAGCACTTAATCGTGCTGAAACTTTTAAACATGTTACATCCGTCCACGATCCAGTGCGAGTTTTTGAAGCTGGAAGACTTAAAAGTATATTTCAGTTTTTGCGATAAGTGGACGCCGAGCAAAATGAAAAAATCAAATTTACGAGCGTCTCAGCGATGCATCAAACCACCAGCACTAAGCCGGGTTTAACCACATCTTATCGAAAATCAACCGGTTAAATAAACATTTTTCCATCTGATGGTGTACAAGCAGAAAACAGAAAGCTAGCAATTTAATATTATCGATATTGGATTGTTTCTTGAAACCTAGATATTTAAAAGAATTGACGAATCCTGGATTTGTGACCTTGATCCCCAATAACTTCTTTGAGTTGGAAAAACTGTACGAAGATCTCAGGCCTTAATCAACAAGTACACTAGAAGTGACAAGTTAAGCATGGAGCACTTGCATCAATTTGAAAACTGATTAAATTCAAGTTGATTCCAATTGGACGTCATTTGCGACAACTGTCAAACTTGCCATTTCCGTCCACATTGCGGTTGGGCCTTTAGCTTTAATTGATCCTGACAATATTAGAGCAAAAGTCCATTCAACAATTTTGCAACTTATCAAACGATTTGAGCACATTGTTAATGATGCATCAGTTCAACCAATCGATGAGTTCTGGGAATTGAGATTTTCAGTGGCGGATTTTCCAGAAAATCTGCATTGCGAAGTATGTTGGAACAAGTGCTTATTTTTTCGTGTCTACGACAGTTCATTCATATAGCACATTCAACGGCCGCTGTCGAGCGAATCATATCAATTTACACCCAGGTAACCAATAAGCATTAGCATATGCAGTAAATCAACCCTAAATCTGCATTTCAGATGCGACAAGCATGATATAAGCCTTATATCAGCATCTTGAATCCTATCTGTTGTAAAGTTGGATTTCAAATGCTATTTAAATTCTTGTAGCCTGTAATAAGCATTTCGAATGCAAAAAAGCATTAATGAAGCATTATCATAGCATTGCAGTAAAGCAGCCGTATATTGGTCCAAAAGCGGCATTTATGTGTCATTTAGGATGACTTAAATGCTTGATAAGCTGCCGTAAAGACGCTTTGGAACTGCTTATTGGTTACTTGGGCAGTATCAATAAAACAAATGCATGCAATCGCACTGCCACATAAATCATGAAAGGCATTTTGTCAGTCAAAGAGTACGTTAGATCACAGAAAAAGAAAAACGGAGTAGATGAAATCTAATCTAATGTGAAACGTCTGTTCACAGGTGATATGCTCAACCAAATTTTGGTTCCTCAAGCCTTTGGAATTAATGAATTTTGTAGTAGTGCATTGAAGGTGAGGTGTTTCTTTAAATTTAAGAATAATAACATCAAACGATTTGCCTAAAAAATTTCAAAAGATCAAAATATTTTGCTTTGCTTTTTAGTGATTGAAAAACGACAATGATTTATTCATTTGTATGGAAGTGAATGTGGACATTTAAATTAAAAACTTGAAATTTCAATCTTTTTTGCGTTAGAATTTTGTTAATGCGATGATTAAAAAACATAATCTCACCTCTACTCGTTTGTCAGTATCGATACATAGCGATTCTCAACATTTTGTTTCCATTGATGCACCTCAAAACCAAAATTACAGGCAAGGCTGATAAATTTTTAGATCTTGAAGTTCACCTTTATATGTTCTATTCTTGGAAAAGATGAGTTACGCTTGAATAAAACTTGTTTAAATTGCTCAAGGTAAACTCAAGGTCTTTCGTAAGATAGCCATATAATCAGTGTGAAAAAGGCACATCATAAACAAAGAAAATGTGAACGTTCAATTTAAAAGTGCCTATGCATGATTGTTGTTCTTAGTCATAATTACGGCTTATAATTTATTGTTTTTAATTACCAGCGTATGTCGATAAAAAACAAAAAAAAAACTCTAACTTGAATATCCTTACAAAAGTTTTGGGAAGAATAACAGATAATAATATTGCGTCGATGGCTGAAACATCAGTTGAGCGAAAAATGATGTTTCCTCTTGATCTAAACGCTAAACCTAACGTCGGAAGAAGTGCGCTGTGTAGTGGATCACTAAGCAATTTTAGCGCACTTCTTCCGACTTTAGATTTAACGTATAAATCATGGGAAAAATCGATTTTCGCTCAGATGATATAGAAATTTTTACTTGCAACGGGTATACATAAATATTGTATAGCCTATTGGAAACTGTAATGCACGACTCGGGAGAATTTAAAATTACCATTACATTTTACTATCGTAGAGCACGTTAAACCTTACGTCGAAAGTACTGCGCTGTATTTCCACGATGGTACGCAATATAACTCACTACCTGGGACGTTAGGTTTGACTTGCACAACTGCCATAAAATCAATTATCATGAGTTATGATTCTCGGTTTTCAACTGGACCATTGATTTTGATTCGATATAAAAAAATAGGACGCATAACGCATAGACCCTTCTGATAAGTTAGTCTCAGTAGGCTGCGAATCCAATGGAAGCTAACGATGGTAAAAAAAAATGTCGTTGGTGGCTGAGATGAAGGAGTATTTAATATATTGGATAGGTTTTTATTGAATTTCCCCTTGAACAATCCACTATTTTTTAATTTCTTTCATCTATGGGCGTCTACTGTCCAGTTTGTTTATTTTTCCTATAATGTTCTTTCTCAAGAGTTTGTGCTCTTATTCGAAATCAAATGGTTCTATGAACGTTTTATGGCAGCATTTTCAAGATACATTTATCTTAAAGAAGAATGTCATACAACTTTTTCAAAACTTTTATCAGGTTTTATGAAAGTTGCGAAACGATGTCTTGAGAGAGGACTCAAGTATCTTATAAAATTACTTATAAGGTGAACAACACTTATAAATGATGTAGTTTTATGGAGGTTTCTTCAAGTGTTCTTTAATCACTCTTAAGAACTGTTAATCAATTAAAATCACCTTAACTTGGAAAATGCCCTGATTAAACCAGATGATCTCCATAATGCTTTGATAAAACCAGTGTGCGAAAAAATTGACTGCCCGAAATGAGTGCGAAAAACAACAGCATTCAATTCTTTGGTCTTTGCTGAACACACAAATTACTAATAAAGAGAAAAAGCAATGAACGAACGAACACAAGCATTCGGTCCCCTCCAAAAAGGTGACCCGCACCGAATGTCTTCATTCACACAGGATGCTACCGACACATTTTTCTATACAGATCTCCGGTTCAATCAGTCAAAACAAAAAGAGGAGAGCATCACAAAACACAATAATCGCAAACATTCTGACTGAATGTGTTCTTGCTATCACCGAATTTTGGCTCTTCTGAAATTCAGTTTTGCACCGAATCGGTGAATGACGAGATGGATGTTGGATAAATTCACGGGATTCTGCTTATTGAATTTGAATTTTTCGCACCCTGGATAAAACTACCATAAAACATGAATAAAACCAATTTGCATTTGAATTGTTACTTGGGCAGTGGAGCGAAAGAGTATAGGCTCAAACGCAATGATAACGGAAGCGGAATAGCCCAATCTGACTAAACCTGCTTGTCGGATAGAAAACTGATTAGATTCAAGTTGATTCCAATTGGACATCTCGAAGTCATTTACGACGACTGTCAAACTTGCCGTTTCCATTCCGTTTCCGTTCACATTGCCTTTGGTCCTTAAAGAATACTCAATAGTGTATTACGCACATAATGACAGTTGTTGATTGCATTTTTGCGAAGGAGTGTAGAGTTTTGTTGTGTAAACGGTATGGGCTAAACGTTTTGTGTTAGCTCGGAAGCAAAAATGGAATACCCAGAGAAGGCGCGGAAGATAAGGCAGTACTTTAAGAATAACCCGAACCTATCCACCCGAGACATGGCCAAAAAGGTCAATTCGTCGAAGTGATTCGTCCAGCAGACCATGAAACGGGCTGGACTGCATGTTTTTAAGGTCAGGAAGGCGCCAAACCGGACTGACAAGCGAAACACGGTGGCTAAATTGCGGGCGCGGAAGCTGTACCGTGAGTGGCTGGTCAAGCCAGGCTGTCTCTTCATGGACGACGAGACATATACCAAACAAATCCCCGGCCTTGAGTTTTTTTTGTTGGCACGTCCCGCATGGAGGTTCCGGAAAAGTTCCGGAAGAGAAAGATGGACAAATTCGCGAAGAAGTACCTGTTGTGACAGGCGATCTGCGAGTTCAGACGGTATAGCAAGCCGTTCGATTTATCTAGAGGAATGCTTGCAGAAGCGCTTGCTGCCCTTCCTCCGCTCTCACGTGGTCCCACACTGTTCTGGCCGGATCTCGCTTCGTGCCATTACGCCAAGGCTTTAATGGATTGGTACGAAGCGAAGGGCGTTAATGTGGTCCCGAAGGAGGCGAACCCGCCAAATACACCAGAACTTCGTCCGATCGAAAAGTTTTGGGCGATAATGAAGAAGAAGTTGAAGAAAAGCGGAAAAACATTCAAAACCGATGAAGCTTTGAAGAGAAACTGGAAGAAATTGTGTAAGGAAGATGGACAAAGAGAGAAAGAATTAAGAGAAATGTACGAACATTCAACTTGGGGGTGGAAATTAAATAAATAAATTATGCCAAAACATATCTAATATATAGTTATTTAATACCTGAAAATTTGAGAAGTATCCGATTTAAAATGAATTTTTGGTGATCATATTTGTGTGTCTATTTTTTTCCGAGTCCAGTCTTTATTTAATAAGAGGTTTTAAATTCGATTGCCAA
>JASCZW010017235.1:0-17381 GCA_034211315.2 Aedes japonicus | reverse complement strand
ATCGGAAGAGAAGTTTTTCGTCAAACAATAAACCTAGATAAGTTACTTCGGCGGACCACTCAACCCTTGTGCCATGCATGATTATTGTACACGCCGGAGGAGGTTTCAGTTTGGGTGATTGCCGGTGGAGGAACATAATTGCTTGTGTTTTAGAGGCATTGATTTTAATTTTCCACTTCTTTGCATAATCGGCAAAGGTGTTAAGGCATCGTTGAAGTTTGCTTGTTATTTCGCGAGGCATCCTTCCCTTGACGGCTATTGCGGTATCATCTGCGAACAGGAAAAACACGCAACCATCACCAAGGGGAGGAATGTCTGAAGTGTAGATGTTATAAAGCAGCGGGCCCAGCAGGCTACCTTGCGGCACTCCAGCTGGGATCGAAAACCTGTCTGAAAGACAACCGTTCAACGATACCCTAAACGACCTTTGCTGGATGTAGTTGCGGGTGATTTTCACAAGGTGTGGTGGGAAGTTGAAGTTACAAAGCTTGTATACAAGCCCGTCGTGCCAGACATTGTCAAACGCCTTTTCGACGTCTAAGAAAGCCATGGCTGTGGACTTGGATACAGCTTTGTTACTTCGGATGTTATTCATCACCCGAACTAGCTGATGAGTTGTGGAATGCCCCTTCCGGAACCCAAACTGTTCCGGAAGGAGAATGTTATTTTCCTCGACACACTTGAGCAAACGATTCAGAATTAGCTTCTCGTACAATTTGATCAGCGCTGAGATGAGGCTTATTGGTCTGTAGCTTGAAGGCGATGTTGGATCTTTCCCGGGTTTGTGGATCGGAATGATTTTAGCTTCTTTCCAGATGCTTGGAAAGTAGTGCAGTTCGAAGCATCTGTTGAAGATAGTACTCAAAAGCGAGTGGGCTTTGGTGTTAAGCTTTTTATGATCAAGTTAAAGATCCCATCAAACCCGGGAGCCTTTCATGTTTTTAGTGTTCTTCAACGCTGAACAAATCTGTTCGATAGTAATCCTATCCTCCGGGGCACGACACAAGGGAGGCATCTAAGTTATTGACGCATAGCGCAACCTGACCTTCAAGCGGACTTGGGATGTTTGAGCCAAGCAAATGCGATGCGGCAATATGATTGCCGATCGCATTTGCTTTCTCCGCTGGGGATAGTAGAATCGAATCGACAACCTTCAGAGGAGGAACGGGCTTGGGATGCGTCTTTAGGACTTTGGCTACCTTCCAGAATGGTCTCGAGCGATCATCCAAATTTTGATGACACGTCCGAAACTCGTTTCGGAGCGAGTCCATTCTGGAAGCAATCTGCCGGTTCAGATCGGCCACTTCTAGTTTCCTATCCAGATCACCTGTCCTCTGGAACTGGCGTCTACGAACATTTTGTAAGCGGATCAAAAGTTGGGTGTGGGAATCAACTGGTAACAAAACTTACCCTCACAGGAACTCGTCGGACGCACGCCTCGTCAGCCACGGTTGCTGGCTTGTTGCAGGCCCTCCAGTGCACGGTTGATGTCTTCGATGGAATCGAGCGGTGGATTTTCGTTGATGTTTCGGTCCACGATTTGGCCGAACTGTACCCAGTTCACATGGTGGTAATCTTTTCGTTGGTAGGTTGGAGCAGGAATCACATTGACACCGACTTCAGCCACCACCGGTTGATGGTCGGAGCTGAGTTCGTTGTGCGCCACCGGCTTTGACAATGTCATGTTCGTCAGGAAAAAGTCCAGCGTTGATGGATTTCCCGCCGGAGAGATGAATGTCGGTTCATCCGGAAACTGCACCGTGTACAGCCCATGCTGGGAGTGGTCGAACAACAGTCGACCGTTCTGGTTTCGTTGATAATTCTTCCATGCTTCGTGGCGCGCGTTCAGGTCTCCACCGATGACGAAACGAGAGCTGGTACGTGTGATGGCGGTTAGATCGTTTTTGAACTTGATTGACGCTTCGTTGCTAGCAGCACACTGGCGAGAGCAGTAAACAGCGATAAAGCGGATACTTCCAGTCGATGTTTCCACCTCCACACCAAGGGCCTCGATAACGGATGTGCGGATATGTGGCAGAATGTGGTACTTTATCCCTTTCTTCACGATGATCGCTACACCACCCCCCCTGGAGCTGGTGCGATCAAGCCGGATGATGTTACTGTCGGGCAACCAAAAGCTGTCGCCATACTTTAGGTGGGTCTCGGTTAGTAGGCCCACATCGATGTTTTGCTTGCGGACGAAGTCGGCAAGCTCGATCTTTTTCGTTCTTATAGACCGAGCGTTCCACGTGACAACGGTTAGCGCTTTAGACGCCATATTGAATAATAAACTTACCGAGCACTTGGATCTGCTCTGGCTTGCTGCGGCACTGGCGAAGCGCACCGGTCATATTCACGAAGATCTCCATCAGCTCGTCTGCGGAGAATAGATCGGGATTGTTGGCTTGAGCTTGCGGTTGTCCTTGTAGTGGTGTTCTCCAGAAACCAGGGGGGGTTGGAGAAGCAGAAGCACCGGGAGTTTCCTGTCGGGGAGCTGTTTGTGTCCGTGTTGTCGATTTCCTGGATCCAACAGCAGGGAGTGACGGGAAATCACTCGCTTTGAAAGTCGGAGCAGCTTACTTCTTCCGCCCCACTTTGTTGTTTGTCGATGCCTTTTTTCGGATTTGCTTGAATATTTCGCGTTTTGGGCACTGCCGATCAGATCCCTGGTGGTTTCCTCCGCAATTGGCGCATGTGTACGCCACGGCTTCTTCCACTGGACAGTTAGATGTCTCATGGTTTTGGGCACAGTTGCTGCAACGTGCGTTCATGTTGCAATTTCGTGTACCATGACCAAAATCGAGGCATCGCTGGCACTGCGTCACGCTCACGATGGCCGCCACGATATGGTTCCCAGCGAACGATGATGGAGAAAATGGATCGGATGGCTTGCAGGGCATTGAGCGTCACGGTCCCTTTCTTGAAATGCACCAAGAAAAGGCTGTCCGGGTACTGCTTAACATTTTCGTTCCTCCTCTTCATTCGGAAGACATCGGTTGGGGCGATCTTGTACCGGTCCTTAATTTCCTCTTGGATCGATTTTGGGTCGTAGTTCGGAAGACCTCTGATGACAGCCTTGAAGGGTTTCTCACCAGGAATGTCATGCGTAAAAAATTCCTCCTTGGAATCTTTAAGGAACGATTTGACCAAATCGTATTCCCTTCTCGTGCGGAGCATCACTTTGGTTCCGATGCGGGACAGCTTGAACTCAGCGGCTATGCCCATTGATGCGAAACTGCTCACGAGCTTGCTGAGTGGGACGTTTTTCACTACCAGCGGTGGCAGTTTCATTGTCACTGGACTTGATCCAGCAGCTTGGTCGTGGGTACTGTTTGCTGTGGATCTTGACGGGCCAGCAGCTTGGCGGAGCGCAATCGGAACGGAGGCATCACCAACCGAGCGGTCGCTTCTAGAGCGAATGGAGTTTCGTCGTTTTCGTCCAAGGCTGCTTTCCCCCTGGAGCGATTCATTGCCTGATGATGCGTCTGACTTCTTCTTCTTCTCTCGTTTTCGGTGCTTCCCCTTTCCTCCCATCTTGCACGATGGAGGACGAGCGTACGCGTAACTATCGGAAAGAAAACTTCGATTTTAATTGCAGCGTAAAACACGTCCGAACGTGTCGCTAGAACGATACTGTATGCTGATCAATGATTTGCAGTTTGTTGACTGCCTTTTGTATAGCCGGTTGCTACGCGTTGCCAGGCGGCCCACGGTAACAGTAGTTGCTTGTTGTCCGACTACTATGGTAGTGTCCAACATTCCTCCCTTCTTATTTCCAGAACAGCAGGGTGACCACACAATTTTTATTTTCAAATTCCCGGTTTTTTCCCGGTTTTCTCGGACCAAATGTTAAAAATTTCCCGGGTTAAGGCGCGGATCATGTAGTAATGAACTAGAATAACGAATAGAAAACAATTACTCTAAGCAAACAATTTTGAACGAATTGAGTTACAAAGCTTGATAAAATTATATTTTCAGTATAAGCGTTGTTTATAATATAAAAATGACTACATTTTAGGACCCAACTATTTACAAATTCTGCGTTCAGTTTTAGGCCCATGAAGCTAAAGAAAATAATTTAGATGATAGTCTGAAAACAGATGACAGTCTGAAAGTCAGTTTGTGTGTGTACTGCCAAATGATTTCTTTATATATTTTTTAAGAAACTTTTCACAAAGATTCTATAAAAAGCTCTCAGCCATTGCTTGAGAAATTCTTTCTGGCGTTTCTATAGGTATTCTTCAAAAGTTTGTAGCCATTCCTCCAGCGATTTTTCAGCAGTTTCTTCTGGCAGTTCATTGGCTGATCTGTTAAACTTTCTTGTGATGACGTTTATGGTGGAATTCCTGGACTTATGAAGTTTTGTGATTGTAAAGGAATCCTTGGAAGACACCTCAAAGAACTAAAAACTATAAGGTAATTGCTGAAATAATTCTTGGAAAAAACCCTGATTTATTGAAGAAACTTAAGAAACTTTGTTTGCACGAGTTTCATAATCTCGTGTATTCAATTCTTCACGTTAAATATTCTGCAAGAGGTTTTGCAGAATTATTTATAAGTTTTGTCTAGAATGTTTGCAAGGATTCTTAGATATAGATCTTTAAAAATTTCTTACAGTATTCCGCTGGAGCAGTGTTTTTTTTTAAATTCCACAATCGATTGCTCCACAAAATTCGACAGAGTTTCCTACAGGGATTTCTATAAAAATATTGTTCCTCTAATTTAGAAATATCTTCATGCATTCACGCCGAATAGAAGAATGTTTCCTATATTTATTTTTGTTATTCGAAGCATATATATTTCGAGAGTGATTTTTGGTTATCTTTAATATCATATTGCCATGCGAAAACTTATATATCGACATGGAATTTTCAAAAGGGCCAATGTCGCAAACGTAAACAATGGCTTCTTCTGCAAATTTCAATATATATTGTGCAACTGTTGAATGATTCCAGATCGATGGTACTGATTACAAAAAAGGCTTGTTGGCTGTCGATCAGATAGAGTTATGATCGGTTATTATGGGTTCTGACCGATCCGTCAAAAAACTGCTGAAACGTGGCACTTCTTGATAATTATCAAAGAGCCAAAAAGTGGCAGGCTTACATGCAAAAAGCTGCCACTGGAATAGTTGATGCAAAGATATTTAAAGTTACTTATCATGCAGCCTCAAATGATCCAAGGAATTCCAGATAATACAAAATATCTTGCATTTGAAGCATCGTTCTGCATCGATCTGCCACCAGATGGCTATCGTTCAAGTCAGTTGTTGAAAGAAGCTGCACACTTTGAAGGAGTTCAATTCAATTTCTACACAATATCCGTACTTTTAAGAAAAATATGAGATACTGGCCATCGAAGATCATGACTTGGAAACTTGTTGGAGAAAACTACTGTGTTTTAAACAAGCAGATGGGAAGCTGGCTTTTATCTTGCTTGTGAAGTTCATTGCGAACTTTCTACAATCTGAATAAGACCCAAATCCAGCATCGCCTGAGTACGGAGACTATCTAAATTCGAATGTTTGAAAGAAGGTTCTTGCCAAGATCTTCTGCTGTTAAACACAGATAAAAAAGAATTTTTTGATGAAAATTAAAGATGGGAACAAAAAATATTGTGGCGAACCTGGTTGCTACAAACTTACACGAATGAGCCACACGCAAAAAAAACAGCAGTAGAAACTACCATTTCGAATGTTAAATTGAACGCAAACACCAAAAATGTTCACCTGACTATAAATGCGTTTGATTTTACCATGCCTGCGATTAGATGGTGCGGTTGAAATCAATATGAGGTCTGTCAAATATACCACAAACGTTGAAGGTTTTAAGATAAACGTAGTAAATTTTACTGAAATTTTATGGTAGTTTTAAAGATAGGCGTAGTCGGGTAAAATGGTAGTTACTACCACAAGATTTTTTTCTGTGCAGGATATTTATCGAAAGGAAGACACACTCTAAAATTTCACAGATCGTTATAGATGAAAACGCTAAGAAAGGAATACCTAGAGCTCGATGATAACAACACACAATCTAAATTATGAACAATAATGTAAACATAAATTCCCGGTTCTTTCCCGGTTTCTCCCGGTTTTTTAGAATTCCCGGTTAATTCCCGGTTTTCCCGGTTTTCCCGGTTCTGTGGCCACCCTGGAACAGGTATGGTTCAAATCTTGAAGGCATCCGAATCACTCTCTGGGGCCGGATCGATAGTGTTTCTTGAACAGTAACGGTTGATGGTCGGACATCTTCTTCTTGTTCCAATTCAGGTAGTTCGATTTGGCTGGAGCCTTCTTCTGGTTCGGAAGTGACTTCAGCTCGTCCTTGTTGACTGGAATCTTCTTCGAATTGTGAGTCGATTGGCAATTCTTCAACATCAATTTCAGGCCGTGGTTGCGTCTCGAAATGAACGTTTGAGGTTGATGAAATGGAGTCCTGTTCGACTTGATTCAGACGTTGCTCGGAGTGCGGCTCAGGTGCTTTTGGGGATTGTAGACCAAACATGTCCACCAAAATATCCAGTGGTGTCAAATCTGCTGCACTTGTTTCCTCTTCATTGAAACGCATCTTGAGTTGGTTGGTGTGTGATCTGATCAGCTTCTTTCGTCCATGCCACTCGTCCAGTAGCACATTGTGGTTGACACGACCGATGACTTCGATGATCACGCCGGGAGCCCATTGCCACTTGTTGTTGCTCCTGTAGACCTTGGCGTAGACCATGTCACTTTTACGCAAATCATGAGGAGTTGCGCCGTGCTTCCTATTGAACTGCTCGTCCTGGCGATGATTGAGGAGTACAGGCTTCGGTTGATTGTGGGGAAGGAGATCCAGGACTGTCTTCATGTTTTGGCCAAGCATCTGTTGCGAAGGTTGCAATTCAGCACACGACTGGAGGTAGTCCTGTATACCTGGAGGAAAGTCTGGAGGCAACCGGGATGTTTCCCCCCTCGTTGATTTTGCGCAGCGACCTCTTCAAGGTGTCCACAAATCTTTCCGCTTGGCCGTTGGACTGTGGATGATACGGCGAGATTCGGAAGTGTTGAATGCCGTTCTTCCTGCACAACGCCGCAAATTGTTCCGACGTAAATTGGGTGCCGTTATCGGAGACAATGACGTTGAGAATACCAAAACGTGCGCATAGGTCACTCAGGAACTCGATTACTACTGCTGTAGTCGGGGATCGTACGATGCGAATTTCTGGCCACTTATAGATGGCGTCCACAACTACCAGGAAGTATAGACCGTTGAGTGGGCCAGCAAAGTCGATGTGAATTCGTTCCCAGGGAGATTGTGCGAGTGGCCACGAATGCAACGGTGCCTTGGGTGGTGATTTGGAATGTGTGACACAACTGTCACATCTCTTGACGTAAAGTCAGCAATGTTTTCATCAATTCTCGGCCAGTACATGTGGTTATGTGCAACAGCTGTCATAGGCTCCATTCCAGAATGTCCTCTATGGAGTTGCTTGAGCATTCTCTGATGAAAATTTTCCGGAATCACCAGGCGGTTGGACATCATGATGCAGCCCTTCACTACCGACAATGCATCTCGATGACCGAAGAAAGGCGTACGGCAGTGTTGGCGATGCTGTCGAGTTTGGCGGGCCATCCACGCTGGATATACTGGATCACTTGTTGGAGAACAGGGCACTCGAGCGTGGCGCCACGTACCGAGTTGAATGTCACAGGTAGCGAGGTAATGGCTTCTTGGAGTGGGACCTCGACGTCATCTTCCAGTTCGATGGAGGCGATGATGAAATCCTCTTCCGGTTTGACGTAACTGTTGATAAGGCGAGATAGTACGTCGGCATAACCAAATTGCGTAGTGGACACGTACTCGATTCCAAAATCGTAGCACAACAGTGTCAGTGCCCAACGTTGAAGACGGTTGGCCGTGTGAACCGGAATTCCGTTCTTCTGTCCGAAGATCCGCAGTAGTGGTTGATGATCCGTTTGAAGAGTAAACCTGCGTCCTAGCAGCATGCGATGGAATTTTGTCACGGCGAACACCAACGCAAGACCTTCCTTCTCGATCTGTCCATGGTTTGCCTCTGCGGGGTGAGAGACCGGGATGCGTGAGCGATGACTTTGAGTGTACCATCTGGGAACTTGTGAAGAATACATGCCCCGATACCGGACTGCGATGCGTCGGCAGCAACGATGATGTCTAATGTAGGATCGTAATGCGTCAACAACAAATCCGATTGAAGTACCTCCTTGAACCGCTGGAACGATTTCTGGCACTCCTGATTCCAAACAAACTTGGCATCCTTCTTTAGCAGTGCGTCGAGTGGCCGTCGTAGCTGGTGCATCTCCTGGACAAACTTCCCGTAGAAATTCACTGCACCAAGGAATGAACGTAGAGTTGTGACATCTTTGGGAGGTGGCATCTTGACGATAGCTTCCACCTTGGATGGGTCAGGACGGAGACCTTTGGCATCAACCATGTGTCCAAGGTACTTGATCTGCGGCTGAAGAATGTTGCATTTTTCTTCCCGTAGAACGAAACCGTAAGCTTGAAGCCGTTGAAACAATGCGTTGAGATACTCGTGGTGCTCCTTTTCGGTTTTGCTGGAAACCAAGATGTCGTCCAGGAATGAATCCACTCCTTTGAGGCCGGCGATCATGCTGTTCATAAGCTGCTGGAAAGCCCCGGGAGCTGATTTTACACCAGGTGCGAGCCGGTTGAAACGGAAGAGACCCCGATGAGTGTTGATGGTGAGCATCTGCTTCGAGTCGTCGTCAACTTCCACTTGAAGATAAGCATCACTGAGGTCAATGATACTGAAATACCGGCATCCATTTAACTTGCTGAATATGTCTTCAGGAACCGGTAGTGGATAGTGATTGGGCTCCAAAGCAGCATTCAGTCCGGTAGAGTAATCGGCACAGATTCGTACTTTTCCTCCTGGTTTCTTTACTGCGACGATTGGAGCAGCCCAGTGTGAAAAATCCACTGGCGTTATGATACCCATAGATTGAAGACGCTCCAGCTCTGCATCGATCTTCGCCATAGACGTGAAAGGAACTGGTCGCTTGGGCTTGAAAACGGGTCTGGCATCGGACTTGAGAAAGAGTTTCGCCTTCATCTTCTTGCAGAGTCCTAGGCCGGGCTTGAATACTTCTGGAAACGCAGCTTTGTACCGTTGGATTTGATTGTCTTGACTAGCAGAAACGTGGATCTGGTTACAAATTGCTGACAGCGGGTGTCCCATAGTCCGAATAGCTCTATCCAGTCAAGACCGAACAGATTGATGGAACTGTTGGTCACGTAGAAAGTTGCGATTTTGGTGACACCTCCGAGTGTGACTGAACTTTCCAGTTCTCCAAGTAGATGAAGAGGATTACCCGATGCTGTCCTGGCACTTCGTGTAGTAGGAGTCAGTGATGGCGACCCCAGGTTCTTACCCACTGCTTTTCCGAAATGATTGAAATATCAGACGCGGTGTCCAACTGAAGGGTGACTTGAGACCCGTTGATGTCCATCTGTCAGGAACTTCCGTCTTGAAGAGCAGCTTACCTGGTTGATGCAGAATATTCCGTTGACGTTCTTCTTCTTCTTTTGTGCCGCCTTTGAAGTGTAACTGCCACAATAACCCTCTTTGTGGCCGGTTTGCTTGCAATCCCGACAAACATGCTTCGTGTAGGTGCAGTCGCGGATGTAATGCATTGCGCCGCACTGCCAGCAGGGTGTTCTGGGACCATCAAGCTTCGTCTTCTTGCTTTCATTGGAAACGGATTTGACCGGTGGAGGCTTGTTCTGCTTGACTGCACAGATTGAGCTAACCGGTTTCTTCTGTTCCACCATGGCAGCATCGTGCTTGAGGTTTTGGATGCGATGGCACTCCGTAATAAGCGATTCTAGAGTGCATTCACCTTCCGCGTTAGCCTCAAGCTTTGATAGGAGTCTCGTTCGGATGTCAGCGTCCTTCGAAGATCGTAACCCACAGATAAAAATCAGGCCTTTGAACTGATCTGCCGTTATGTTGTTGAGCTCGAAGTCTTCACAGCACCTGTTCACCGTTCCAGCGTATGACAAAAAATCCTCTGCGTCATTTTTGGTCAACTGGAAGCAAAGGTACCGCTTGCTGAACAAAGAGATCCGCACGCTGAACAGCTCTTTCAGCTTTTTCACTGTTTCTTCGAACGAAAACTCACGAGGGTGCTTTGGGAGCACGAAGTTGACGTATTTGTCGTGCACAATTACGCTGAGGCTTCTCAACAGCAACCGCACTTTTGCCGCATCGTCCAACTTTGCTCCGTCCTTGAGGAAGAGGTCTTCATACTTCCGGTACCACCTGTCGAAAACGAGACCGTTATCTGGATCGTAGATGAACTCCCGGATGTTGGAAGCCAGAGATTCGATGATGAACTCCGGGCTACCCGATGATCGATTGGAGGAACCGCTTTCTTGAATGCCGAAGCGTTCCATCATCTGCATCATACGAGCGTTTTGTTCCGCCATCTGCTGGTTCTGCCGCAGAATTTGCTGGTAGAATTCTTGAAATTCGCCACTTCCAGATTTTGCCATCTTGAAAACAGCAGCTCTTCCTCCAAAGCGATGAATACGATAATTTCCTCGTCGCCAAATGTTGTACTTGTTACAATATTTAAAGAGATCTTTATTTCTTGAAGTCCATTTACAGAATCAATGATTTGCAGTTTGTTGACTGCCTTTTGTATAGCCGGTTGCTACGCGTTGCCAGGCGGCCCACGGTAACAGTAGTTGCTTGTTGTCCGACTACTATGGTAGTGTCCAACACTGATCTTACACAAATTGTACAAAGAAGTACAATAAAAATCAACTACAGGTCTTTTCCTGCTTTCGATTTGGGACGATTGATAGTTTTGTTTGTGCGTGCGATAGCCTTCTTCGATCCGGCATTGTAATTAATTCGCTTTGTTATAATAACATAATAATAACAATAATTGTTTCATCAGCCCACGATCGCTTTTTTTGTAGCGGATAAACCAGCCTTAAGAATTGCTGTCCACTCCTGTGGCCTCATGTTGATGAGAACCATTCAAAACATTATAATTAAATACGTACATCCCGCTTGGAGTAATAAAAACATAATTAGTAGAATGTACTTAGGTGAAGTGTAAAATTTCGTCAAAGGCTTGGATGCAAAGCTTGATGAAATTGAAGCTGGATATGGACGAACCCAGGTTGAAAAAAGGAGAACACACCAAGTATGATGTATGATATGTATTGCATTGTAGCACGGAAACATAGTCCGACAGCAGTGAGCTCTCCTCGCTGTTAGACTTGATCAAGCTGTAATAACCACTGATTATCCTAATCATGCCATTGTATGAAGGGCCAAAAAGGGGTTGGGTGGATCGATAGGCAACATCACTTATACGTATCCACAGGGATATAAAAAATCTCCTTCCAACAACAAGATTGAACAATTGGTCAAAAAAGCAAGCCATCTAACTGGAGGATGCCCCAATGGGCGGGGAGAAGAGCCCGCCCTCTATTCACAAACTGTTAGCAATGGGGAGTTGGCATTTCCACTCTCCCCATCCAGAGTGCTTCAATCGGGTGCCCTGATGGTCCCTCCCATTCCCATGAATTATTTATATAATATTGTATATATTTATGTAAATGAAAAATACTACAACCATTCATCACCATGAGGCACCAAGAGTGAACATTCATGTTTTTTTGGCTAGAATGAAAGATGTGAAGAGAAAGTGAAAGTTCCGTCCGAGTGCGGCAGGTAGGAAATCTAATAGATGTTTTTTGAAAATTGAGCGAAAGGGCATGTATCCAATGGTACTCGAACCATGGACGTCAATTTTTGCCTAACATCCCAATGCGGGGTAGGTTGTAGCGACGGAACAAGTCCGCCACTTCAACAGGCAAAACCTGTTCACTCTTGGTGATGAGCGAACATCTCCTTCTACATCATAATCGTTACTCCGCCAAATGAAACTCTTTCTAGACAACCTCTTCATCAAATGCAACATGCATATCAAAGAGGCAAGTCTACAACAACCCTTTTGCACCACGTTGTCCATGATGTAGAGAAGGCTTTTTCACAGAAGCAATCCTGTTTAGGAGTCTTCTTAGATATTGAGGGCGCCTTTGACAATGTTTCCTTCAATGCCATCATTGAAGCTGCACTTTTTCATGGTGTGCCCTCTGTTATCGTAACATGGATACACGAGATTCTCAAAAATCGTTATTTGAACTCGTCACTGAGACGAGCTTATATAAGGAGACAATGTATTCAAGGTTGTCCCCAGGGAGACGTTCTATCACCTCTGCTATGGAATCTCGTAGCAGATAGTCTATTACGTAAACTTAACAATTTGGGATTTCCTTCTTATGGCTTTGCTGATGACTACCTTACAATGATTGTTGGATTGTGTGTTAGTACTCTTTTTGACCTAATGCATCAGGCTCTAAGAGAAACTGAAAAGTGGTGTAGTGATATCGGACTCTCAGTAAATCCCAACAAAACAACACTTGTTCTATTCACAGAAAAACGAAGGATTACCGGAGTTCGTCCACTTTGTTTCTTTGATTCTGAAGTCTGTATAACAGACCAAGTAAGGTATCTTGGAGTTATTTTAGACTTTAAGTTAAATTGGTCAGCTCATATTGACTCTAGAATCAAAAAGGCATGTATGGCTTTTGGACAATGTAGGCGAACTATAGGTAAAACCTGGGGTCTTAAACCAAAATATATTTACTGGTTTTTTGCTGCAATTGTTAGACCAATATTAGCTTACGGGTGCCTCGTATGGTGGCAGAAAGGTGAGATGAGAACTATCCAGACAAAGCTGAATCACCTTCAGCGCATGTGTCTAATGTCACTATCTGGTGCATTTTCAACTACACCCACTGCTGCTCTAGAAGCACTTTTCAAACCATTGAAAATTTTCTTGAAACAGGAAGCCTACTCTATTGCATATCGTTTACAGGCAAATGGGTTTTGGCATTATGATGCAAACAATAATAGGTCTCATACACGTTTATGGGCACACTTAATGAATAGGGATAAGTTTGTTCTAGCTTCGAGCGATGTAACACTTCCTAATAGTTTTCCAAATGCTGATATATTTATCTCTTTCCCATTGCGTAATGATTGGGTCTCGGGGCTCACTGAGAGGACGATCGCCGGTAACGTTATTATTTTTACTGATGGATCTCTACTTGATGGTAAAGCTGGAGCTGGAGTTTTCTCTCGTGAGTTGAGGTTACAACAATCTTTTTCATTAGGTAGCTTTTGCACAGTCTTTCAAGCAGAAATCTTTGCTATTATCTGTGGAGTGCAGGCGGCCCTCCAACAAAAAGTAATTGGTAAAATAATATATTTTTGTTCCGATAGTCAAGCTGCTATCAAAGCGATTGGCTCCAATAATTCCAGATCAAAACTGGTCATAGTATGCCGGACTCAGTTAGAAAACCTTAGCTCATTAAATGCTGTCCATCTTTTATGGGTCCCGGGGCATTCAAGTTTTGCTGGCAATGAATGGGCAGATGAACTCGCTCGTGATGGGGCCACAAATAGTTTTATAGGTCCTGAACCTGCTGTGCCCATTTCAGCATGCTGGATTAAGCAGAAAAATTCTTCTTGGGCTTTTTCTGAGCTCTGGACAGATCTTGATACTTGTCGTCAGACGAAATTGTACTTATCATCGCTGTCACCCAAAGTCAGCAATTATCTATTAAATCTTTCAAAAAATAACTGTAGTATTCTTGTTAGGGCTCTAACGGGTCATTGTAATCTGAACTATCATCTGACAAACATGCAACGTGCACAGTCGTTTGCATGTGAGCTTTGCGAAGCTTACTATGAGACTCCCTTACACCTAGTATGCAATTGTCCTGTAATTGCTCAGCTACGTTTTAATATTTTCGGTCGTCATATTATTGATGAGTCTAATTATAGAAATCCCAACCTAAAAAATGTTCTTCAATTCTTTTCCCGATGTGGAAAAGAACTCTGATGCAAACTACTTATCATAATTTTAATATCTCAAATTGGGCAGTCCTAGAACCCAATCTTTCCATAAAATACTCTGAGGCTATGTGACTCAAAATTTGACCTTTCAGGGATGATAATATCCCGAAAGTATCGCTCCATTCCTTTTTCATTATCATTATTTTCCTTCTCCTTATATCCTTTCCAACCTTTCCTTCCTTATCGTCGGGTAATGATGAAAAGGTTCCTGTGGCTAGGCACAATTCTCCCATCTAAGAGGGGAATGTGCCGCTGCAAGCCGCGGCTCTTGAGCCAACCAACCTGATACCTGATATATTTATGTAAATGAAAAATACTACAACCATTCATATCTATTATATATGATCTTCATTCGTCGATTGATCCTGAAATGCAAGAAATGTTGTAAATTGTTGCACGTTTTCGTTCGTTTTCAGCGATAGCAGCTATTAACCAATATCTTGATTTGAAATATCCTGAAAAAGTTTGTTAAGTCTATTGAAATTTCACAGAACTAACATTTATACATTTTAATTTACATTAATTGTTATGTTATTTATTCTCCGTGCGAGGAGTAACGATTATGATGTAGAAGGAGATGTTCGCTCATCACCATGAGGCACCAAGAGTGAACATTCATGTTTTTTTTGGCTAGAATGAAAGATGTGAAGAGAAAGTGAAAGTTCCGTCCGAGTGCGGCAGGTAGGAAATCTAATAGATGTTTTTTGAAAATTGAGCGAAAGGGCATGTATCCAATGGTACTCGAACCATGGACGTCAATTTTTGCCTAACATCCCAATGCGGGGTAGGTCGAAGCACGGATAAATCCGCCACTTCAACAGGCAGGCCTAATGTTCACTCTTGGTGCCTCATGGTGATGAGCGAACATCTCCATCTACATCATAATCGTTACTCCTCGCACGGAGAATAAATAACATAACAATTAATGTATGTGAAACCATAAATGGTGGTAACCATTAATTATACTGGTGGGGACCAGTATCACATCGCTCCACGGTGTTTCTCTCCGAGGTCTCTACGTTGGAGACGACGAGAAAAACTTTAGTGATCGTCAGTCGGTGCGAATCAAAACAAATCCAAAAAAGGAGAGAGTTCCTCTCCCATGTGCGCATCAATAAACAGAGTGCACACAATAGATCGCTAGAATAACTATACAAGCCACAGTGGTACATGAGCGTCTTTCCATGCGCCAATTTGTGCCTGTTGAAGTGGCGGACTTGTTCCGTTGCTACAACCTACCCCGCAGTGGGATGTTAGGCAAAGATTGACGTCCATGGTTTGAGTACCATTGGATACATGCCCTTTTGCTCATTTTACAAACATCTGTTAGATTTCCTACCTGCCGCACTCTGACGGAACTTTCAACACTTTTTCTTCACATCTTTCATTCTAGTCAAAAACATTAATGTTCACTCTTGGTGCCTCATGGTGATGAGTGAACATCTCCTTCCAGGGTTGCGGCTTATCATTTTTGACTCAGGCATATTCATTTGCCAATATCTCCTTTCAGAGGGTCGATTTGATAATATGATGTATGATGAACTTGTAGTGCATGAGTAGACCTACAACTTTGTTTAACAGTACAATGCTCTAATTCCTATATCTTCGACATGAGGGCGTACATTCACAGTGATCTTCACGATGATAATCGCGTGATCTTCACCGCGAATTTCATCGCGAAGATCACTGCGAATATACGCTCTTATTCCTCAGATATAAGAGATAGAGCTATGTATTGTTAGACCAAGTTGTAGGTCTACTCAAGCACCATAAGTTCATCATACATTATATTTTGAAATTGAGCTTCTGAGAAGAGCAATCGGCAAATGAATATGGATAAGTCAAAAATGATAAGCCGCAACCTTGTCTCCTTCTATATCATAATCGTTACTCCTTGCAAGGAGAATAAATAACATAACAATTAAAGCATAAATCATATTTTTGTACAACAATAAGGTACTAAATACACCAAAATATGATCAAAATTGAAGAAACCTCCATAACTGTACCTGTACCTCACATGTAAATAGCAGTATTAATAAAATGAGTTTTACTCCGATTTCGCCTTGGGATCAAATTGAATGAAGTCAATCATCGTTTTGAATTTAAATCGCATTTGATCTGCAAAGAAAACATCGTAATGCATGCATATCATCATATCAATTACTTCTTTCTTAATTTCAGCTTCCATTCTCCAGTAATTCACGATGTTGTTTAAAAGGTGCGTTTCCTACACAGGCTCTGTAATGTAGATCAAGGCATTTTCGGTATAACCTTTCAAGATTGTTAATTTTGTGAAGGACTTCAAAAAAGGAGTTTCCCTAATACAAGGCAGAAGGCAACAACCACATATTGTGAAGTTTTTAGAAACGCTCTGTAGAATATATCCTTCAATGCGGTAAATTTGGTTTTGATCACAATTGTCAAAAACTGCGCCTTCATATAATTCGTTTGAATATTCAACCACCAGCATATCATCCAAATAGCGAATTTAACAAGTAGTACGAACTGCTGATGAATTCAGGTTACGAATGGTTCCACTGGAATCCATCGGCCACTGGCGTATGACAAACCTCGAATATCTGCCATTAATTTAAGAAACTGACAGCAGTTTTAAATTGTCTTCGATCTTAAGTGCTGTAGAGCGTTTTCGTTCGAATCTTTTTAAAGAAAATATATTCTCCTCGCAATCCTGTGTGAATCTAAAAAAAACTGCAGCTGGAGAAAAGAAAGAGTGCACAGGGACCTGCCGGTTTTTTTTTAAACCAACTCGGCAGTTGAAAATGAATGCACAGTACCAGCGTACAAATGATATCGTTCGCTTATGTACCCGGATAAAAATAACCATACAATTACAATACAATAATATAAAATAACATTAATATCTATTTTCGACCATGAATCTTATTGTTCGTGAATCAGATAAATGAAAAAGGCATATTGTCATTACAATAGATCTACAATTCACTCCATATGCTAGGATTTTCAACAATTGTGAATTAATAGTAATTGACTCAAATTTGTTCGGAAAATAATGATTTTTTCTATAGTGAAGATACATAACGACCCTTCTTTTCTATTGTGGATGGCTCAACTTACATTAGATTCTATTGTGATAACAATAACTTCTCTTGTCATCCTATCGTTGTGAACAATACTATTTATCGTAAATACTATAGATTCTATTGTATGGTTACAGTATTTTCAATTGTAAATCTATGAGAATTTTTATTATGGTACTTATGCCAGAAGCTCTTTTCTCTTCAATTCTGCACTCATGAAACGTAAGGCTACTGCAGGGTGGCCACACAATCTTAATATAAAAATTCCCGCATTTTTCCCGAATTTTTCCCGCAGTTTTGCCTTATTTTCCCGACTGGTTAGATGAGTTAATATAAATTACT
>JASCZW010017234.1:0-17381 GCA_034211315.2 Aedes japonicus | reverse complement strand
CAGGAAGGACACATCGCATCGGAATCTTGTAACGGCTGCTGGAGCACTATCTTCCAGCTTCTGCCGCTGAATATGATTAATTTAGCATGCATATTGGTTCCTTTTCTTCACTGCGCTAACATCGTTGTTCTGGAGATCAAAGTCGGGAATGCTGGCACAAGAAGAAATTTGATGTGGATGAAGGTTTTCGATTTGGAACTTCAACTGCTTGAACGTGTAACGCAAGGAACCACGGCACTTGAACGGAATTTGTGGAACTCCGCTTCACATGAAGTTTCAGCTCATGGACATCAATATTCGTCCCAAAATTCGAAACGGGACATCGCAAGGTATAAAAATTTGAATAACTATAATTCAAAATTAAAATTACATGTTCAGTGTATTGACTGTGCTTGTTGAAAAAATTCTCCCAGACATACATTGGTTTTTAAGAAATGTCGTTCAAAACAAGCATAAAACTTGTAATCATGTTTTTGTTAAGTAATCAAACAATCAAAAAATAATTTACTTCTTAGCTACCTACTCTAAGAAGCTGTCGGCTTTTATTTTGCTTCCTTAAATTTTCCATTTAAACGATATTTTTGCTAACGTTTTCGCACGGCTGCATCAAAACAAAATTGAACCGGAAAATAACGACATTTTCACCCATTAATGGGTACAATATACCCATTATTATTTCCCTTAAGTGTTTTTAAAATGGGTGAAAAGTACGCTTTATTTGTAATATCGTTTACCCATTTTTTGACAACTTTATACACTTCCATAAAATGGGTACTTTTTCACTCATTAATGGGTACTGGACAGTTACAGTGTATATAGATAGATTAATCACGTTTATAATTTAAACTGGGGTGAAAAAAATGTTACGTTATATCGAGGGTAAAAGTTACGTTATATCGAGTTACGTTCTATCGAGGTTACGTTGCTGCCGAGGTATGACTAGCATTAAGAGCATCTTACCGCATCTACTAAACTTTTCAGCTTTTTCGTGAGTTTTAGAAATCTGAACTGCGAGAGAATACCTCTATCTGATATATGTAAAAAATATTTCAAATATCTGACATACAAGTCTGCAACATAAATAAAATGTCGGTTAATTATCTGCATCGTTAAATTAGTCGGCAACAAAAATTAAAAGTCTGCAAATTTACAGACATTTCTGTAAATATGACATCCCTGATCGGATACTTGCAATACAGAATCGTTCGCATCCGACGTGACATCACTGTTCGCTCGACTCAGCAATAATCTTCCTGGTGCGGTTGAAAACCGGCAGACCTATGGCAGTCGCGCCAATCGATTTTACTCCCGTTTCATAAGTCCAAACATTGGCGCATCTAGTGCGCTGTATGGCGCATCTGATGCGCTGTGCAGCAGCGCTAGATGCGCCCACCAGTTTAAATTCGCAGAACGGGAGAAAATTCCCGATAGGCGCGACCTATACATTCCGGTTTTCAACCGCGCCAGGAGTGATTCATCCGGCAGCAATCTTTGGCTGCCAGCACAAACGGCTTATGTGTCCCTACCGGTACCTTCTCGTCAATCGACATTGCCAGCAGTTTGTGTTGTGTAAACACACAAACCAGGGCCAGCTCAACGCTCGGCGACGCACTTGTTATTCGATTTGTGCTTGCATCACACCACCACCACCACCACACGAACGGCGGCACCGTGAATTTCTCCGCGAGCAAAACAGAGCAGCAGTTTTCCTCTACCACTCTCCGTCTCCGCCGAGAGGATGCATACGCCAGAAACCGAACTCCGACAGATTTCCCGACCATCGTCGTCTGTCTGCGTCTCCCGAAAAGCTTCGGTCTACGGAGAGAACTCGAATCGTGAACAACGCGAAGACAGCGACGGCGTGTTTCTTCTTCGCGACTGCCGAAAATTTGAATATCTCTGCTTTTGCCTTCCTTGTCGCTCTGGGCTGCTGCTACAGGTGTGAATAGTAATTTCGGGTGTTGTTTGCTGACTAGAAGTGAGTGAATGAAGAATAATTTAACGGAATTTGTGTGTGACGATAGCGAAGGACAAGTGTTCAGTTAGTGAAAATTGGGGTAAATATTTCCATTTCCCTGGCGTTGGTGAGGAAAAAAAAGCATTCCCAGTTCTGCTTCTGCTCTATCGGGCAAATCTGAAATCAGTGCGACTATTCGGGGTTAGGATGGGGGTGGGTGTGCGACTCAATCGATAAGAGTGTATGTTGCCAAATTCAGGACAAAACAAAAGCGTTGAATAATTGATGTTTGATTGGGGGAAATCTTCCGACATGTGCCAAACCGTGATCCGGGTGAACTGCGGAAGAAGTTTTCCGGTGCTCAGTTCTCAGTCACGAATGACTGGGGAGCAGCACTGGATGGCTTCCATGTTCTTTTTGCACCCGCCGTAGTCGTCTTCTTGTTCGTCGCCAATTTCACACACCGACTTCAGGCGTCGCTAGATTGGGTGAAAATATTGACCGTCTGCTGCTGGAACAGAAGGGAGAGGCCAGGGAAAGAAAGGTGAATGCAGCCTACGAAGACTGAGTTGTTTACAACAGGAATACGTCATATTGTCGGCTCTGATCGACTGAAAGGGGCTTTCATTAGCGCACTGGAATCGCAGTAGGCCCTTGACGCGGATTATTGGATAGGAGGCACTTAGCAATCCAGTTTTCGAGTTCAAACAAAGCACGAGAAGTAAGAAAGGAGAGAAAAAGGAAGAGTATTAGAGTTTCTTCTGGCCAGTCTTGAGCGCAAGTTTGTGTTTGTGCGTAGATGTGATTGAAAGCGAATCAAAATAAAAACACATACAAAGTTGGGACTCGGGAGCGAATTGCTGCCGCAAACGCCCTTTTCTCGTTCGTTCACTCGCTCTTGATGGTGGTGTCGGAGTAGTCGGAGTTGAAGGAGTCATCCAAAAGTATAGGTACCGAGCCCCCTTCTCGAGATCGACCGCACACGCGGGTTGCGAGGAGAATGCAGCTGAGGTAACCGGTCAAAGGTGATCATCCGGACGTGCTGATAGCTGTTAGCTTGTTGTTTGCTATTTTGAAATGGAATGTGGCAGCGATCCGTCAAGTTGTTGGCAGCCCCGCCCTCCTCCCAGTCCCAGCAGCGAGTCAACCTGAGCCGGCAATGAACGTATATCATCAACGAATACTTATCGTGTGATTGAAGATTTCGCGAACGACGAAGGCGACGACGGCCGGTGCAAACACATGATACATGTGGGAAAATGGTACGTCATTTTCGGAACAATTGAGATGATTGATCCCATCACGAAGTAAACAGGCGGCGGGAGCAGAATAAAAAACAACAACGGCCGCAGGTACTTTTCCTATCGATTCCAGACGGGAGGAAGCTGATTGTGTCGTGTTGCCAAGCGAAATGCAACTGACACGAAGGTTCGAAACTTCCAATGTTGATGTTAACTTACGCGGAATTGAACTTAGATGGTGGAAAAACGAATCAATTAGATAAACAGACGGTTTGGTTCGCCTCAGAGTTGTTCTGCTCAAGACACGACGGCATAGTTGACGTAATTTCTAGACAGTTTGTTGTTCTAAAAAGTGACGAGTAATGGCTGGCCCAAAATTGAACCGTGGCGAATGCGTATTCGTGAATTTGACAGTTTTCCCATAAGTTTTCTGTCAAATTTACGTCAACGGAACGCAAACATATCTATTGTGGGTGACCATTAAAGGCCAAAACGTAATGTGGACGGAAACGGCAAGTTTGACAGTTGTCGCAAATGACGTCGATATGTCCAATTGGAATCAACTTGGATCTAATCAGTTTTAAATCCGACAAGCAGGTTTGGGCTATTCCACTGCCGTCGCCGTTCCGCTCCCGTTATCACTGCGTTCAAGCCTTAAAGGGTTGTCCGCCAGAGGACTGAATAAAGTGTTAGTTCTTGAAGCCTGGCGGTTTTGGTGTGGCGCTAGTGAAGATTTTAACATTTTAAGCTCGGTTCACAATGGGCTATATTGCTTTGAAACATTGTTCTTCTACCAAACTACTAGTATCAGTAATTTAGATTATACCTGGCTGATAAACAGGGAAAAAATACTATCGTTGTGATAACCACTGCACTAAGTAGCACACGGAAGATTTTTCTCTCGAATCAAATTAACGACAAAATACGACAACTTCTGCCGCGAACATTGTGTTTGCTGCATATTGCCTTCAAGAAAATCGAGCGGTCAA
Source organism: Aedes japonicus (assembly GCA_034211315.2). Lineage (NCBI taxonomy): Eukaryota > Metazoa > Arthropoda > Insecta > Diptera > Culicidae > Aedes > Aedes japonicus. Next base: position 13,194 of record JASCZW010017234.1, on the reverse strand, counting down.
ATAAGCATCACACGCAATACCAAGTTTTCGGCTTCACGAATCACGATTGTTGTTTATAGATGACAGCCGCTTCAGTCCTGTGTTGTCCGCAATGTACTTCCGTGTTTTTTGACAGTTTTCCTATAGGTTTGCTGTCTAGCTAATTAAAACGGAACGCAAACGTACAGACTACAGAGTTTTAACATGTTATAACGGTTGTCAAAGCATTTCAACAAGAAATTCGTCATCAGGATAGCCTTACAATATGTTTAAACGGCTCAGTTTGGCCAGTGTTATAGTGACATTTAACGCACGCACACTAGCATGTCTAGCGTCGTGTAGAAATTGTTTGTTTTCTCACAGATAACCTAAAAGTTGGCTTACCGTTTTGACAGCTATTTGTTATGTTTCGTCCAGAACGCAGAAGAGAACATCCATTGATTATGTCACGCGAAAAAGTGACTTTAGAGACCTTTTGCCAACATGTTCGGAATAACAGTGTAAGTGTTTTGGCATGAGGAACGGTCGTTTTGATGCGAGAGTAACTTTTGAGAAGTTCTTATGTGTTTTTGATACAACAGTTTTAGGAAAACAGTAACTCGGAAATCGTTCGTTTTAAAGAAAATGTGTCTGAATAGAATTGTCAGGGAATTAAAATGTCCATGAACAAAAATATACACTGAGAAAAAAAACTACAGGAAAAAACCTCAATTCATATTCCCAAAATACGCCATTTTAAATTTCTTTTTAATTTAGCATAGCATAGCATTTTCCGACCATGCACTATCCTGGATTGGCTGTTGAAGAGACGATGGAAGCGTCAGAAGAGCGGCCTTGGCTGTGACAGACTCTTCATCCATTGTTCTCTTTGCTCAACGCCTGGCAAGGTCCTTATGATTAGCAGGGATGGGAGAGAAGCGTTGATTAGATGTCTACTTAAGAAGATGTTGAGAACTCATGCTACCTTCATAGACATCTGGAGTTGGAAGTTGGATGGGATTGTGTATATAGGTCGTTGGGAGTGACGAAGCTAAGAATGTGAATGAACTTCTTTGCTTTCCGCTGTTCTCGGCTGGAACACAAACGTTTCTTCTTGTATCCAGGCTTCAAAACCAAGGGTGTAGTGATTGCCTGAGATCTGGTCGGTCGGTTGGAACATAAGACTAACTCATGTCCTAGCCTTTTATGGCTTATGGTTATAGAGCCAATACTCGCTTTCTGGAAAGAGAAGAAGGACGCGCCGACACAAAGTCACACACACACGCACAGTCAGACACACAGAAACATACATAATACAATACAATAATTAGATAAATAGAAATAGTAAAATCCGCACACATCAGGAAGCATTAGGCAAAAAGAGGAAAGGATACACAATAGCCTAGGTTAAACTATTAGAAATTCAAATTCATATAAACATGTTACTTATTCATTATAAACTCCGATATGAGATGTTTTTTTTTTGTTGAGGAACTTTGCTTTCGATAAATTTGTTTAATGTGAGTTCCGCCTGTTGTAAAAGCTCGGGAGTTGTTTAGTACCTAATCGAATAACTATCTTTATCTGTTATATTTTTAGAATATGGTGGACTTGACATGCAGCATATACAAACTTGACAGAGATAGTAGTTTGACCGTTCGGTGACACTAACGTTTTCGAAACTGTATTCATATGAGAAACCTGCCCTGAGAAATGAATTTCTCGCCGAACACAACAGCAGGCTCTCCCCGGAGGTGCCGCTAAGGCACTTGTTTCGAAATTTGAGGGACAGAGAACCCCATAGATATAGACCATACCGTAAAGTAAGAGCGACGGTTTAAGCGATAAGGCCAAAGCTCGACCCCCACAAGAGAATGGTCATTTTTAGGGACACGAAATTATCCTCCCAGTGAACCAACTGAGCCGAAATCCTAACAAATAATTTGAACTCTCACAATATAACAAAACAACAAAACTGCCCTCCACCCAAAGCCATCAGTTATGGAAGTTTTAACAATGGTGCCACTGTTCCGTCATTCCCTTTCGTAAAGCAAACAAAAAACCTTGACACAGATGAAGAGTCACGCCGAAAAACTAACCCACGGCTCTTCGACACAAATAGCTCACTAAAAATGATTCTTAAGTTCTCCACACGCATCCCGTATGGAAAATGAACCACGATCCCATAGCTCCAGTCGAAACAGAAAGAAGCTCAAAACGATTCGCTTAGTTCAAATAAATAGAAGAAAAATACTACTTAGCTACGGTTTCCTAGTATCAATTCTTCCCTCTTCTGTATAATAATTTATTAGTCTTCGAAGAAAAGGTTGGCACTAAAACTAACAATTGGTGGCACTTCGGGTTCAACAGCTAATTAATGTTGGAGTAAATATAACTAGCAAACAGAGTAAAATTTGGAAATTTTACAGAGCACAAATAAAACGATACGTCAAACTCGAATCGTAGCCTACTCCCACTTCTTTTTTTTTTTTTTTAATTTCAATGCTAGAATTTGGAATAAAAAGGCATCGTCTTAGAGTTAGGAACAAGATGGACAAAAAAAATATTAAAAAAGTTTTCCAAACAGTAGCTGTTGGAAAATTTTCATAAAACTAATTTATGTTTATCAAAAGTACTTTTCAATGCCAAAATATGATTCTACATCAAATTACTTATCGAAATGTTTATATTAATAACCTCCCTAGAGGTAACCGTTTTCGAGATATTTTTTAATTTAATTTCATGAGTGGCTAAAACCTTAAGAAACACGCCCTTTTCGTAAGTTATTCGAGATGGTCCATGACCAAAACTATGTTTATTTCAACAAACATGGACATTCCAACAACTTTTTCTATGACTTTCACACGATTGGACTAATAGTTTGAAAGTTATAGGAGATTATCTCAACATCATTGATTTTATTGGCGGATTCCACGTCAATTTCATAAGAAATTTTGTAATTCGGCGGGTTTTAGTCAACAGTTGATGAATATGATTGCACTTTGACTATGAATACTTAACTATCACTATTGGGTACTTTTACATTTCAAAATGTTTCCCAAGTGGTTTTTACCTATAACAGCTACCCGCGATGACGTCAAACTAAATGTTCATAATATATAACATTGTGGTAGTTTGACTTCGTCACTCGTCCACCCAGCAATGTTAATCATATTTTTGCTACTGACAAAAGGAAGGCACATTTTCAAAGCAAGAATGTACCTGATAAATAGAATCTGTCGGTATACGCAATTATGTCATTGTAACTATTTAAACTGCTACACTTCGACAATCAATAATCAGTTTGTGAAGCTCAGTTTTTGAAACAGGAAATAAAAACGAAAATGGAATTGGTAAGATTGTTGAGATGTTGTAGATCGTTTCCCAACAGCAATAGCAAATGTTCATCGGGAAAACGTTTTTAGCATAGATTCAAAAGTTTGTTGACATGCGATGTTAAGTACCTCTAAATGCTTCGTTACAGATTTGCGACTCTATACACTACCGAACTGATATGCAAAGGGCCAGTTTTGAATATGCTATATTGAATGAGAGTCAGCCATTATCATCACGGAATGATTTAGGGAAGAAGTACCTTCAGCAATTTCGATAGTATCAGCATCGACTAACTGGTATCAGCATCATCCCAAGGAAGTGAAGTACCAGACTGCTCAAGAACGCGTAACATCGATCTCTATAACATGAGAATTTCCCGTATCATCGTGTCTCCAATATCATTGAAGAAACTTGGTAAGACAAGTTACCCAGACCAATAATGTGATGAATTAATAAGCGGTATGCGAAAAAACATTCAACTTTGCCGAAGAAGAAGACGAGACGAAGCTATTCGTTCAGGAACAAAAATCCAAGGAGTATGATGAAATTAGTAACGAACTGAAAGCAGCATTCTTCCGTGATGAGACTACAAAGGCCGAAAAGTATCGTATTTTTGCAGTCTTACCCAAGTCGTGGTCTGTGCAAAAAGTGGTAAAAGAGTTTGGTTTAAATAGTAACATGGCGAAGGAAGCCAATAAATTGACTGATCAAAAAGGAGTATTATCTACACCAGATAGTAAACGTGGACATGGCTTGAGTTGTGAAGGTCAACACAAAGTTCTTCAACACTAACGACGATGACGTTAGTCGATAGAATATGACTGTGTTTCCGATGTAAAAAATGGTAAGCATCAACGTGTTCAGAAAAGATTGTTGGTGATGTCACTGCGCGAAACATACTTAAGATTTCGTGAAATTGACCTCAACTTTAAAATTGGAATTAGTTCATTTGCGTCATGGATTTGCAATGAATTTGTACTGATAGGTACGATAGAGAAACCATAGTTAAACCAGTGGATGAATTTGTGTCATACTTTAGTGAAAAATTATAAAAATTGGTAACTCACGATTTTATTCAAAAACAGCAGTTTTTATTCCTCAAGATAAAAAAGCAGCATTGCAAGAAAACAAAGTTTCATAATATGTGCTTTTTTTAAAAATTATTATTTTGTTTAAGCCATCGTTGGACCAATGATCAAACCACAATTCACCCTTTTGTTATATATTCCAAAGATGAAGGAGAATTACAAAATTTGAGCTTCGTTGTTGTGTCTGAAGTCATGACTCATGATACAATAGCAGTCAAGTGTTTATATCCAAACTATTATCATTTTAAAAAAAGCGAGTGCAAATTAAAAGAAAAATGTGTATATCTGATGAAGCTGCACTCAAATATATAAAAAAAAAACTTTGCAAGTTTATGTCAATTTAAATCAAAATATAACATTGACGTAGAATAGCATTTTTAAAACAATGGCTTTTTTGTGCAAATTTTACCATCGAAATTTAAAAAATTAAATAAAAGCATATTTTGGGAATTTGAGTTCTAAGTTTAAATTATGATTTTTACATGTTATTTTTTTTTCATGAACATTTTGATTCCCTCCCATTTTTTCTCAGAATTTTTATTCTCTAAAACGAACGGTTTCCGAGTAACTGTTTTCCTAAAACTGTTGTATCAAAATCACATAAGCCCTTCTCAAAAGTTACTCTTGAGTCCAAACAATATATCCTTATGTCAAAATGCGTATTCTGTATACATACTATACATACATACTGAATATGTTTGCGAAATTTCACCCAAATCCAAGCGGCCCGTGACAAATTTTGATTTTTTATGGCCAGTTTCGCCTGGAACTTCGCATCCCGCAAGTACATAAGAAAAGCGCCTATTTTTATTGGTAGATTTTCTTCATCAGCTCTTTCTCTTCTGTGAATAACGTGGCTCTGTAGAAATCGTTTACATAGACATAACTGTAAAATGTACAATCTAGCAATGGTTTCATAGTAGTCAACATAGTAGTTGACAACAAGCTAGGGATGTTACCATGAATGGATCATAGCAACAGTTGATAGTGGTAGATATAGAAGAGTAACAGCTGTAACGAACAATCACTTTAGTTTTTCCTTTCCTAGAATAAAAAACTATCATTTAGAAATCAAGCCTTCTAGATTTGGAATGATACAATATTTTGGCGACGAGGACATTCAAGAATTCGCCGCTTCGGAGGAAGACTTACAGTTTCACCCAAGATGGCAAGATCTGAAAACGGCGAATTTCAAGATCTCTACCAGCAAATCTTGAAGCAGAATCAGCAGATGGCGAAACAGAACGCTCGGATGATGCAGATGATGGAACGTTTCGGCATTCAAGCAAGTGGTACCAGTCGGTCATCAGTCAACCCGAAGTTCATCCTCGAGTCTCTGGCGTCAAACGTCCGTGGACTACGATCCAGAAAATGGTCTTGTGTTCGACCGGTGGTACCCAAAGTATGAAGGTCGGAGCAAAGTTGGATGATGCGGCAAAAGTGCGATTGCTGTTCAGAATCCTCAGCCTTGGTGCAATTGTGCATGGTGTCAACTTTGTGCTTCTAAAGCATCTTCGGGAGTTTGCGCTCTAGGTCACAGTCAAGAAACTGAGAAAGCTGTTTAGCGTTCGAATCTCCTTGTTCAGCAAGCGCTTCCAGCTGTCCAAAACAGACGGTAAACAGACGATGTGAAAAAAATATCACGGCGAATGAATTAAAAAGCCTGATTTTCATCTGTGGGTTACGATCTTCAAAGGACACTGACATACGGACGAGACTTTTGCCATAATTTGAGACAAGCGCGGAAGGCGAATGCACGCTGGATTCACTCATCACGAACTGCCAACGCCTTCAGAGCCTGAAGCACGATACCGTTATGGTGGAACAGAAAAAAAAACTGACAAGCTCAATCTGTGCTAAGGGTTTCACCAAGGGAAACCGCGAAGCAATGCCTGAAAACACTATCGTTGCGGAGAGTCAGTACACTTGCCCAACTCCGAAGGCAACGTTAATTCTACCGTGGAACGTACAGTACTGGCAACAAAAACTCCAATACTGTTTCGTCCTGATTCCATCGTATGACATCACTCTTCCCGTTATTCAATGTTCCTCGAACGACGTACGGAACACTGTGGAGGATCTGGACACCAAAAATTATCGAATACGGATGGCATACCCGCACTGTTACCGAAGAATTGCTGAAGGTGTGGCCACGGAACTTTTGGCCAAAGTTAAGGGTTGGCTTGTGGGGCAGATCCGGAACATTGACGAACGTCATCAACAAGGTGGTTATCGAAACGTGGCAAGAAACCGATACCTCTAGCAATCGCATTTGATCCCCTAACTTTCGTTCTTGATTAATAGAAGCATCCACGGAAAATGCTTTTGCTTTAGTTAGTCTTAATACGGTCGAGGGAATTCACCTTTTGCGCCGTAACACTGAGCCCTCCAAACTTCTTCTTTTAATCATTGTGGGTTATTCCGGAGTCGAAGTGACGTTTGTCACTTGGTGAAGTGAGAAAAGTCACCAGCAGTGACGTGACTCTTCATTTGATTTACCCAGAAGATTCACGTCACTTCGACTCTCGGAATAACCCTCAATACCTCCTGATCGGGATTCTAAACCAATGAATATTAAGACGAGGTCATATTCCATTACTTCACGCAAGATTATTCTCGCAATGCATTAATTCTGGAGTATCGTGAAGATTAAACTCCGACCCAAAGCGAACTCTTTCATTGCCATCAATTTCCTTAAAGTTAACATAACTTTTGCTAAACCCAAAGCTTAAATTCTTCCATATCCCACGATCAGCGAAAATAGACAACCGAAAACGTCCACGTTTTTCCCATTTTCAAGAAATTCGACCCCTCGCTTCGTCCATTCGTCCCGAACATAAATTTTCCATCCCCAATCTTACCCATCCGATCTCGAACCGGCGCTTACAGTTACAGCTCTCTGCCAGCAGCATCTTGATAAGCCTCCGAAGTTTAGCTCCGAATCACTCCGACCCGGACGAACCCATCTCCGACCACAACGCAGAAGTTACATTATTCAAAACTGCCGAAAAATTTACGCACCGCCTACTGCCAATTTAACAGGCAAGTAAGTAATGCGGTTTGCCACCTCACCCAACCGAGTCCTACCTAACGAGGATGACCAGAAGATACTAGAACGTCTAATTTACGAAACAAGAAGTGACGGTTGGACGTTGGCGGCGTGATGGTGGCGTGGAATTGGGTTCAATTGAAAGTGAATTGAAAACACGCCGTTTTCTCAAGATAGACGCGAGATCCATCTTATTTCGAAGCGCGTCTATCAGGCGGCGCTATCTCGCTCGTGTTTTGTCACTGTCGGCGATGATGGTCGCGTGCTAACGGAATGGGGGGTGGGTGAAGTCGGTTGGTGTTGGAGATGAGTCGTCGGGTGATGAGCGCTCGATTGAATTTTTGATGGGATTGGTTTTCTGTGAATGGTTGAATAATTTCGCCTGTTGCTTGTTTTGATGAGCTTGCAACATGGGAAGAACAGACGAATCAAGAAGAAAGTTGGTGCGAAATGTATGTTTCTTCAATGAGGCACTGATGCCAGATCTTCAGATTTTACTACATTCATTACTTTTCGTAATGAACTATCGAGTATTGAGTTTTACACCAACCTAACATAACCTCGCAAAATGAATCGGATGAATTTCTTTTGACAGGAGTCCATGGTTTGTTTATTTCATCTGTTTGAATTCGAAAACAAACAGACCATGAATACTTGTCAAAACTGAATTCCATTCGTCAGGATTCACTACTGACGTCATCTTGCAAAATTCTATGGACGTGTGCACGGATGAACTCGAGTTCATCAAATGACAGATGAAAAATTCCAATACTTACGAAAATGTGACATGATAGATCATTGCAATGACGTCTATATAAGGTCTGACCCAGTAGCCACAACAATATTAGGGAAATGAGCAAAATTCGCTCATGACACTAATACCACTGCACTCTTTGCGCACGCTACACAAAAGCTCGCAAAGTGCTACGTCATACTATTTATTCTGATTCGTTCGCTCCGTGATTGTTTATTGTATATGCGGTATAAAACTTAATTTTTCAAACGATTTTAGTCTACCGATGATGGAAAATTGGCTCTATATCGCTACTCGATTGTCAAGTCTCAGCGTTTGAAAGTTTGTGTGGCAAAAATTCAATTACCTCAGTTAAATTCACAATAAATGATGCATGTTATCGGGAGGAAATGCTTCTGCTCAATAAATGGCATTTGTATCATGATTATTGCCACAATTCAGCATTTATAATTAACGTTTGAACCGATTTTTTTTTATCTGAACCTATGCCTGCCAATAGAAAGTTCAGTTGTGTTACGTCATCACTCGTCGGCTCAGCAATGTTTACATCATTTTTGCTGCCAATACAAGCAAGCAGTGCGTTGCCCCAGACCTTATATAGACGTCATTGAGATCATTGCACGATGGCGTCATCAATGCTGTTCAATGCTGTTTTGACAGTTCAGAGAACTTGTTTACGCGGACTTCGAATACAGGTTGCTCCATATTTTTATTTTATCAACATCATTATATATCATAAGATATATTTATGAAATTAATACTGATATCTTATAGCAAATAATCATAATGAAATCTTATGAATATCGAAAGTTTATTTCACTGAGTGTAACACCTTGTAAACAAGCTTCCCAAACTGCCAAAAAAGTGAGGTTAATATATTCGGTGCAATGATCTATAGCGGGAATTTGTTTCACGGGACTAAAGCGGTCGTCATCCACGAACAACAATTCTCGACGAACAATAGAATAGGGCCTATCAACATTTGTAAACAAACACTTCTAAGCCCTTTTTCTCGCAAGCCTTTCCCCTACATGATGATGGTATTGGTTTGCGTGGGTGGACTACGCAAAAAGGCTTGGAAACGTTTGTTTACAAATGTTGATAGGCCCTGTTCTATTGTTGATCCAGTATTGTGAAGCCAAAAACTTGCACGCTCATTCGGATTTACCCAAAATTGAGTAACTTTTCCCCATTTTCATAAAACAGTCTGAAACGTTAGACCATGGGTAAGGCGATTTGAACGTCGTATCTGTTAACAGTTTGAAACATATCTGTAGTTTTTCATATGGTGATTCCCAGATAAAATTGTAAAGTTTTTCAGGAAAAAACAGTGATTAGTCCCTTAGAATTCAGACAATTATGTGCTATTTGAGAAGCCGAACATGGCAACGGAGTTTTGTTTTTAAACATTTATTCGTAAAGCGTCCATCGATTTGAAGCTAGTCGCAAAGGCAAATACCATCTCGGATTAAGTCGCGCCGATGATGGTCAAATTTCTGCCGAACAGAATACTACCTGGATACCATAATAAACTCATCCAATGGAGCGCCTGCGTTCCTATAGCGTCCTACGTCGAAGCTTCTGAATGCTTCCCGAAAGCTAATAGGGAGATTTACGTTCGAAAGCATCTCGAAAAGATAAGTAATTCAATTTTAGTCAATTATAATCAGCGGATAGTTCACTTCGAGCAGATGTAACCATTGCACAAATAAATTCTTGAATGAAAACTTGAATTCACGGGACAATATTATGGATGTTCAGTTGTCCATTTTTATCAAAGTAACATATCGGTCAATAATTCCCAACCCGAACTACCAGATGGAGCAACTAATAAAATATCCATATGATTTTTCGTAAGAACCAACCTTCAAAAGATTACTGTCAAATTTTCATGACGTTTGGTTAATTATTTATCGAGCTACAGTGGTTTAAAAACTATGGCTTCAAAGCAATTTCGGGTGTTGATATATCATTGCATTGAAGGGAAAAAAACACCGCTCAAGCCCAAGCTTGGCTTGAAAAATGTTATCCGGACTCTGCCCCATCTAAAACGACCATCATACGATGGTTTGCCTATTTCAAACGTGGTCGTACGGAGACCGATGATGCTGAACCATTTGCCCCACCAGGGCGCAAATGAGGCAGTTATTTCGGAAAATATTGAAAAAACCTTCCAAAAAGTAACTAGAAATTAGAAGAAGAATTAGTATCTTCCATTTAATTCCAACTACCTTTGCTTATCTTCGACAGATACGCGTATTTCGTCTACAATGTGCAGACTTCTTCAGTGTCTCGTACTAATAACTCGACTTAGTCGACTTCTAAGTCGAGTTATTAGTACGAGACACTGAAGAAGTCTGCACATTGTAGACGAAATACGCGTATCTGTCGAAGATAAGCAAAGGTAGTTGGAATTAAATGGAAGATACTAATTCTTCTTCTAATTTTTAGTTACAGGTATTCCACTAAACAGCTCAAACCCTCTAGGATTCTTCCAAAAAAATTTGGAATTGCTATCGCACCCACCGTATTCTCCAGATCTTCATTTTACCAAATTTCCATAAAAAACACATTTTATAATAATGAGTCGAGCTAACCCAAAATCGAATAGTTGGTGGTTTTACCCCAATTTTCTGATCCAATTTTTCTGATTTTGGGTTAACTTTACTCAATTTTGGGTAAGGCCGAATGAGCGTGTGCTACGCCCGTTCCGGCATTTACAACATCTTGGTACTATTAGACAACAATCAGAGCATCGCAAGAAAGCCCGGTTCCGGGCGGCCGACGACCCTGAGCAACAAGAAGCTCCAAAGGCTGCTGCAGTGGAAGACCGAGGGAAAAGTGGCTACATCGCTACGTGCGCTTGGCCGGGAGGTCCGTTCAACCGGCCAAACAGTGAAAACGTACCTGGCATACATGAACATACATGTTAGGAAACAGAAGTCGCGTCCACTGGTTTCGAAACTGCATGCAATGACGGAGCGGCAGCGGCTGGATAAGATGGTCAACTCGATTTTCCCGGCGAACCGCGACGTGGCGGTGGTGATGGATGACGAGACCTATCTCACCCTGGATGACAACGACTGGAAGACCACTTCGTATTTTACTTCAACAACGAAGGAAGTGAGCTTCGAGGTGAAGTTCATTTCACACACCAAGCTCCCCAAGAAGGTGCTGCTGTGGCTGACAATCAGCGAGAACGGGAAGTCAAAGCCGCTATTCTTTCGCTCCGAACTGCAAATTTATAGTACGAAATGCCTGCCGGAAGTTGCGTCGTTCATCAAGCAATACCATAAGGACGAAGACGGTGTCCTGGCCGGATCTGGCGTCGGCCCACTACTAAAAGCGATCGTTGGAGGAGAGGATCGTTGGAGTACCCAAGTCGGCGAACCCGCCCAACGTCCCCCAGCTGCGTCCCATCGAGAATTTCTGGGCCATCCTGAAGCGTAAGATCTACTCCAACAATTTCGTCGCGAAAACTGAGGAGGAATTTATAAATGTTTTCGTTCGCCATGGAAAATGTTCCAGTTAACTGCCGGAAGACCGCTCGAAAGTGCGTAGATTTTTATTTGCAAGTAAGCTTACAAAATTACCTTCCATGGGAAATTTATCAAAAGCAATTATCTGTCTTAGCTATTTTTTATCACCATCCGAAAATGGTCCCTTTTTTTTAATGCAAACGTTATACAGGGTGTCTGTTTTTTATCCGAACAACAAAATGGTGTAAAAACTATCTCTTATTGTTGGAATAAAAAATCAATATGTATTGTTTGTTATAGCAATATGTTTTCAAATTACAAGTTTTACTTGTTCATTTCAAAATGGCCGCCTCGTACTGAGGCTTTCACCCCCTTGTCTTTGAAGATCAATGGGGTTTTTCCGGAATGAGTTATTCCAGCCCAAACCATGATAAAAGCGGGATGATGACTCCTTGAAATACTTCCACGATTTTCGGATACAGCAGGAAGCAACTGCCGATCATTTTGGTGGTTGTGATGCTGCTCGATTGTGAAAACTTTTTCATCAGTGAACAGTACTGACCGATCGCGGCCCTCGGATAAGCGATTCAGGAGAACCTTAACTTTTCTTACTTTTCAAAAAAAGTTGCCCGCTGTTTTGAGCGGAACCCCAACCTCTCCGTCCGAGATGTCGCAAAGAAGCTGGGAGTGGCGTCTTCAACCGTGGATTGAGTTATAAAAAAAGGAGGACTGTTGACTTACAAGAAAGTGGTGACTTCAAATCACGACGATAAACAAAACACGTCCCCCAAAGCACGATAGCGAAAGTTGTAGACGACGATGCTGACGAAGTTTGATTGCGTGGTACAGGACGATGAAACTAACGTCAAGGCAGACTTTAAACAGCTTTCTTTATACAGCAACCGGACGGGGAAAGGTGGCAGATATTTTCAAGCACATTAAACTGGCAATGTTCTGGTGTGGCAGTCCATCTGTACCTGTGGCTTGAAGAGCAACGTTTACATTGCGACCGGAACCGTCAACCAAGAAATTTATCTGAGCGAGTCTACTACCTTTCCTGAAGCGACACAATTGTTCCGTTCTATTTTGGCCGGATTTGGCATCTTGCCATTACGGAAAAAAGTCCGTTCGAGTGGTGCTCAAGGACAAAAACCCTCCCAACACGCTAGAGCTCCGCCCAATCGAACAATATTGGGCCATCGTCAAGCGGAACCTTAAGAAGACTCAAAAAGCTGTTGTGAGCGCGAAACAGTTCAAGGCAAACTGGCGTTCAGCGGCGAATAAAGTGGACAAGGAGGCTGTACAAAATCTTATGGCGGGTGTTAAACGAAAGACCCAGCAATTCGCATTCGGTAAAAAGGAAGCTTAGCTGAATATTACTCCATTATTCTGTATTAATTGAAATTGAAAAAGAAAAAGAATTTGACTTATTAATAAAAACTTTGATCGACTCACACATATTACTGCTTGACCAAATTTTGATCGGAACACCCTTTACTTAAAAGTTTTCTGAGCACAAACCTAAAATGC
>JASCZW010017233.1:0-17385 GCA_034211315.2 Aedes japonicus | reverse complement strand
ATTCTGGCAAGGATGTTGTATGTGTCACCCTTGGTCCGAGCACACTGGTGGCTAATTTTTCATTTTCCTTAAAACACTTAGCAGACACTGTGGAACTATCAAAAAACTTCATCCCAGTTAAAACATTGGGTTGTTCACTTTGTTTAACATCCTCAACTTACATCATAATGCACGAGAATATATAAAACAATAATAAACTAAACCTAAAAAAAACTTAGTCCAAGTACACACGACTGTTGACAGGCAAATTTTGTTCAGACTTGGTTTACCCATTTATGTTCGTCACACATCGTCTACAAACCGTCTGCATAGGTTGCTTACCACACCTGTATCAGGAAGACTGACAAGCCTACTGGCACAAAGACTTATATCCTTCCTGTATGATTACAGTGAAGGGCGAAAGGCTGGAATCGCATTTTCACATACGGCGACACTAGTTACCTTCCGTACTAACACTTTCCGCCAATTTCAATCCCTGCTCATCTTGTACATGCCGTTTCTACCACCAGAGCATCCTGTAACGTCTGATTGTTGAAGACACACTGACTCTGAGTTTATCTTGCAGCACACTACTTCAAGATGATCCGCTCATTCAAGAAGGATCAATCGAGCAGTGCTAATTCAATTTTCGTCAATGAAACATCAACAAACGCCCGTCAACGTCGGCGGCGTCGAACTGCGCGTCCAGATCTACTTTGAATCGAGTTTCATTCACCCTGAATGATACAGATTAATTATATCCAAAAATGATAACCTGGTATAAGATCTTTATCAATGAGGTATAATGTTTACTCAGGCAGGTAAATGAATAAATGATCTTCATTACCAGATTCATGATTAATTTCATCTGATGTTTGTCAGCCATATCCCACAAGGCGACTAATTACAGTGTCTCGTTAATAGGCGTTCAAAATAAAATACAGCAACAAATCAACCAAATCATAGCATCTATCTCATCTGAAAGACAATTCGTTATAGAAAATGAACCATTCAATTGAAATCCCGCTCCCTTCCTGATAAGTTTGTTCAAACGTTTGTGCCGCTAATGATTTCGAGCGGTCCACCGCTTGAATCGATCTTGCCCCGCGCATGTCGAAGATATAACCCAAAAACAAAGGGCTGAGATCCAGATGCAGGCCATCTTCAGCCAGATGAATCGATAATTTTCTGATAATCATCAAATCTTTTTCCAGATTGAGCTGAGTCCTGTCGCAAACACATGGTGTATCTCATACAGCGCTAATAGAGGAGTTATGATGGTTCTTCAATATACCACTGCTATCTTGTTGTTCCAGTTGTTTCTCGAAATGGTTCATTTTTCGATACAAATAGTGTTGTACAGCCATCTATTGAATATTGGCAGCACTTCACACAATGATTACGTTGATATCCTGAGCACTACAGAAACACGTCAATCAAGAGATTCTGTCAGCTGCTGTTTGCAGATTGGCAGATCATACCTGGTGAGCTTGTTCATTGAGTTGGGGCCATTTGAAATTGTCTGCTCATTTTACGCCAGACATGGCCGGTTTACGTTCATCTGTTTCACCAATACTTGATGTCACCATTTCTCTTCACTACGACATTTTCAAAGCCTGCTCATATATCGGTAGTTGAAAAATAATTTTCAAATTGAATTTAGTCAGCGATAGATTACTTTCCTTCACATGCTTAGTTTGTATTTGTGTCCTTTGTTCAAGAGAAATGAAGATGAAAGCCAATACGGCAAAATCGGGATGCCAGATGCTGATTTTGACTATTGTTCTGCATAGTCGTTTTGAGTTGATCATGGATAATTAAAGTTCTGAACATTAAGGTATGCTTAATACTGAATCCGTTGATGGCGACACGAACTACAGAACAATTTTGTGTTCTGTTCGCAGGAAGCTTCTCCATGGTAGCTGATATAGTCCTGGAGCTGAAAACTGAATGCGCCAATCGATTTTATTTCCAGTCTCCATAAGTCCAAACAATGTGCGCATCTAGTGCGCTGTATGGCGCATCAGGATGCGCCATACAGGCGCACTAGATGCGCCATTGCTCTGGACTCATGGAACTGGGGAGTAAAATCAGATTGGCGCGACTGCTATATTCCGGTTTTCAACTCGCACCAGGAATAGCTTCGCTGCCCATGCGTCGTGCCACTCCGATTACGCTTATCAACTGACCCCTCCAATTGCGTATGAGCCCAGCGCGCGGTGCAGCTGGAAAACCGGAATATGGCAGTCGCGCCAATCGATGAGCCACCGTACACGTCATGAGTCCAAACAATGGCGCATCCAGTGCTGTATGGCGCATCCGGATGCGCCATACAGCGCACCAGATGCGCCATACAGCGCACTACATGCGCCATTGCTCGGACTCTGTGGAACGGGAGAAATCGATTGGCGCGGACTGCAATATTCCCGCATTCAGACTTGCTGGGAATTTTCTCACCTCTATGTACCTAACGCAAACATGACAAGATACGAGCAAAACGTGATGCATTTTGAGGAAATTTTAAAGGATGAACAGGGAAAAGTAAATTATCCTTCGTTTTATGGCATTAACTCATGAAGTGTACAGTGTGTCTCACAATAGGTGTTACCTTTTTCAGTATTGGTTTATTTCAGCTGGGTAATTTTAACAGAGGAATTGATTATAAGCGTTCGGAGTGTAGTTTTTGACAGATGAAGATAGATAAGCGATTCCGTTTGTTTATTCCTGGTGCAGTTGAAAACCGGAATATAGCAGTCGCGCCAATCGATTTTACTCCAGTTCCATAAGTCCAAACAATGGCGCATCTAGTGCGCTGTATAGCGCATCAGATGCGCCATACAGCGCACTAGATGCGCCATTGTTTGGACTTATGGAACTGGAGTAAAATCGATTGGCGCGACTGCTATATTCCGGTTTTCAGCTGCACCCGGAATATATGTATCAGCTACCATGGAAGCCATACGGGAGCAAGTTTTAAAATTACATTTGCAAAAGCTTAGTTCGTGTCAGATATTCAATAGCCGTAAGCAGTTCGGAGTGAGTAAGCGTACCTTGAAATGGTTCAAGGAAACTGAAAATGTCCATGATCAACTCAAAAGAGGTGCCGGACGAACTGCCAGAACGAAGAAAAAGATCAAATCAGCGCCAGCATTAGATTATGGAGAATTTGATTTTATAAACAATGGCTTTCGTATTCATTTTCTCTTGAACAAAAGGACACAAATACAAACTAAGCACTCTTGAAGGAAGAGGAACTTTATTTCTATCCGCTGATAAATTCAATTTGAAAGAATTATTTTCAACTACCGATATATGAGCAGGCAGAGAGTGGCATGAGAGTGGCAGAGAAATGTTGGCGCTGAAATGTGTGACAGAGCAAATAAGACGTAAACCGGCCGTATCTGGCCGTAAATTGAGCAAACAATTTCAAATGTCCCCTGCTTCAATGAACAAGCTCCTCAGACATGATCTGGAATGCCAGCCGTACAAAAAACAACGGGTTCACGGGTTGACGGAGCGTCCAAAGCCGGCCAGGGTTCAAAGAACAGAAATCTCTTGATTAGGCACGATGACTGCGAGATTTTATTTTTCTTTCAGGACAGTCATAATCAACACAATGATCGTGTGTATGGCAAAAGTCTTGCCAATATTCCAGAGATAAATTAACTGTACAACGCTATTTGAATGTATCGAAAATCATGGTATGGAGCACCATTTCACGAAAAGGAAAACTTCTTCTTTTCAAAGAACCTAACGTAAAAACCAACAGTGAATATTACATCGAGCAGGTTTTGAAGAACCATCTGCTTCCTCATGTTTCAACGCTGTATGGGAATACACCATATTGTTTCCAACAGGACTCAGCTCCAGCTCACAAGGCAAAGAAGACACAAGCGTGGTGCGCGGAAAATTTGCCCGATTTCATCACAAGCGAAGAATGGCCTGCATCTTCACCGATCTCAACCCACTTGACTACTTTGTTTTGGGTTATATGCTTAACATATAGGCCCTACGCAAGGGCCTTAAGATCGATTCAGAAACATTTGGTGGATATTTGGGACTACATTCCTCAGGAAATCGTGCGTGCCAGCTGCGATGAGTTTACAAAGCGTTTGAGCAAACTTATCAAGGAAAAGGGCGAGAGTTTCCAATTGAATAATTATGGTTCATTTCTATAACAGGTATCTTTCAAATGAAAAATAAATGCTATGATTTGGTTGATTTGTGTTGCTGCAACCCCATTTTGTTTTAGTGACACCTATTGCGAGACACCCTGTAATTAGTCACCGCAGTGCCTACCCGATGGGATATGAGCTTTAACCAAAACATCAGATGAAATTAATCATAATCTATTAATGAAAAGATCATTTATTCATTTACACCACCTGAGCTAAGCATTATACCTCATTGATAAAAAAATCTTATACCAGGTTATCATTTTTTGAATATAATTAATCTGTTGCTTTGGATGCTTATCATTCAGGGTGAATAAAGCTCAATTCAAAGTAAATCTGGACGCACGGTTCAATACACCACCGACGCGTTTGACAGGCATTTGTTGATGTTTCATTGACAAAGAAATTGGTGAATTGCTTTTCTCGGTTGATCGACGCTTCTTGAAATAACGGATCATGGAACTTGAGAAAAGAAAATTAATTGTGCACAAAAATCTAAAATTTCCAAAGTCAACGGTGTGTCTTGTAATCAAACGTTACAAGGATACTCTGAGTGGTGATAAAGCACAGCACATCTATTTTAAAATGGCACTAGGGACAAAGAGCTGAGGAAAAAGGTGTTGAGGTACGAGAAAGGCAACCTAGGTGTCTCCATACGTTATGTGGCAAGAAAATACGATTCCAACTTTTCCGCCATACTTAACATCCTTACAAGAGAAGGATATAAGTCTTTTGTACCAGTAAACATCCGAATCGCTCCCTGATACAAAATTTAGTGGCCAAAAAGCGAGCACGATTACTATACGAACGAGTTTTGACGAAATTTGATGGCTGTATTTTAATGGATGACGAAACATAAATGAATTATAAACAAGTCCCCGGACGAAAATTTCACCTGTCAACTGGTCGTGTGTTGTACTTAGTTTAAGTTTTTTTTTTTAGGTTTAGTTTACATTAATTGTTTTGTTATATATTCTCCGTGCGAGGAGTAACGATTATGATGTAGAAGGAGATGTTCGCTCATCACCATGAGGCACCAAGAGTGAACAACTATGTTTTTGGCTAGAATGAAAGATATGAAGAGAAAGTTTTTTTGATAGTTCCGCTAGTGTGCGGCAGGATTGGAAATGTAACAGATGTTTTTAGGAAAATTGAGCGAAAAGGGCATGTATACAGTGGTACTCGAACCAAGGACATTTTTGCCTAACATCCCACTGCGGGGTAGGTTGAAGGAGCACGGACTAAGTCCGCCACTTCAACAGGCAAAAATGTCCGGTTGGAAGACGCTCATGTACCACTGTGGCTTGTATAGTTATTCTAGCGATCTATTGTGTGCACTCTGTTTACTGGTGCGCACATGGGAGAGGAACTCTCTCCTTTTTTGGGTTTGTTTTTGATGCGCACCGACTGACGATCACTAAAGTTTTTCTCGTCGTCTCCAACGTAGAGACCTCGGAGAGAAACACCGTGAAGCGATGCGATACTGGTCCCCACCAGTATAATTAATGGTTACCACCATTTATGGTTTCACATACATTAATTGTTATGTTATATGTTCTCCGTGCGAGGAGTAACGATTATGATGTAGAAGGAGATGTTCGCTCATCACCATGAGGCACCAAGAGTGAACAACAATGTTTTTGGCTAGAATGAAAGATATGAAGAGAAAGTTTTTTTGATAGTTCCGCTAGTGTGCGGCAGGATTGGAAATGTAACAGATGTTTTTAGGAAAATTGAGCGAAAGGCTCAATTTTCCTAAAAACATCTGTTACATTTCCAATCCTGCCGCACACTAGCGGAACTATCAAAAAAACTTTCTCTTCATATCTTTCATTCTAGCCAAAAACATTGTTGTTCACTCTTGGTGCCTCATGGTGATGAGCGAACATCTCCTTCTACATCAGGTTTAGTTTGTTTATCTGTGATTGATTGTAGATAATTACGTTAGTGGTTGAGTGTGATAAGCTCCCACAAGCGAGCCATGGATGATTTATCGCAAGATGAATCATCTATGGCACGAAATGATGAGGTAGCTCATAGAGTTACCAGATCACGTGCTTATCCAGATAGTTCAACTGGGCCATGGGTTGTTTATTTTCAGCCCAAATCGAAACCTCTAAATGTTTGTCAGATTTCTGATGATCTGACGAAGCGATTCTCGGCCGTGACCGAGATAATAAAAGTAAGACCGAATAAACTTCGGGTCGTTGTGTCCAACCTTAAGCAGGCGAATGAGATTGCTGTCTCCCAGCTCTTTACTCTAGAATATAGAGTGTATATCCCAGCTCGGGGTATTGAAATTGAAGGTGTGGTCTCCGAAACAAGTCTGACCCCTGAGATCCTGCTGAAGCGGGGGGTTGGTCGATTTAAGAACCCTCTGCTTCCCCCAGTTAAGATACTTGATGTGCGCCAACTTGGCACAGTGTCGACCAACAAGGGTGAAAAAAAGTTTACACCGTCAGACTCGTTTCGCGTAACCTTCTCTGGCTCAGCCCTCCCTCAATACGTCGAGTTGGGAAAACTTCGACTACCTGTGCCATTGTTTGTACCTCGGGTCATGATCTGCCAAAAATGCCAGCAGATGGGACATACGACCTCCCATTGCGGCAATAAGGCGCGCTGCTCCAACTGTGGGGAGAGACATGAGGATGGCGCGTGCGCAGACAGCACACCTAAATGCGCTTTTTGCAAAGGAACTCCTCCTCATGCTCTCTCATCGTGCCCGGCGTACAAACAACGCGGGGAACAATTAGAACGCTCGCTGAAACAGCGTTCCAGGCAATCTTTGCTGAAATGGTTAAAAAGCCTCACCATCACCCGATGCCAATACAAATCCCTTTGCTCCTCTGTCAGATGACGAGTCTGACTTTGATTCGGCTGAAGAGGGAACGTCGTTCACTTTTCCGGAAGGTGCATCAAGGAAGCGAAGACGCGCCCGCCCACGGAAAGTTGTTGAAAAGAAGCCCGAGACCAGCTTGCCCATTTCAAAAGAGGTGGAAAAAAGGAAAACACAATTCCTCCTGGTTTCCGTAGTACTAACTACACCCAGGACTTTCCATCTCTCCCGGGGACATCCAAAACCCTGACGCCCCTATTTTAAGAACAGAAGCCCCTCCTCAAGTGGGCTGTTCTCATTTGATGACATTGCCGAAGGTATCTTTAAGTACCTCGACATTTCTGACCCTCTCAAAAGCATTGTTTTGGCAATGCTTCCAACAGTGAAGACTTTTTTGAAGCAATTGACAATTAAGTGGCCCCTCCTTGCAGCTATCATTTCCTTCGATGGATAATTTTCCAAATGAGGTCGGGGATTTGATCACTGTTCTACAGTGGAATTGTCGAAGTTTGATTCCTAAATTGGAATCATTCAAATTTTTAGCTCACACTACCGGTTGTGATGCATTCGCTCTTTGTGAAACATGGCTCTCTTCCGAAATCAATCTTCCGTTTCATGATTTCAATATTATTCGTCTTGATCGTGAGGATTCGCGTGGAGGGGGAGTACTTTTGGGGATCAAAAAGTGCTACTCCTTCTATAGAGTGAATTTTCCTCTTATTCCAGGTGTTGAAGTTGTCGCATGTCAGGCTGTTATTAAAAATAAAAGCCTTTGCATTGCTTCTGTGTATATTCCTCCTAGAGCCTCAATTAACCGAAAACAACTTTCAGATAACTATAAATTAGAAGAAAAATTAGTAATCTCCATTTAATTCCAACTACCTTTGCTTATCTTCGACAGATACGCGTATTTCGTCTACAATGTGCAGACTTCTTCAGTGTCTCGTACTAATAACTCGACTGGGTCGAGTTATTAGTACGAGACACTGAAGAAGTCTGCACATTGTAGACGAAATACGCGTATCTGTCGAAGATAAGCAAAGGTAGTTGGAATTAAATGGAGATTACTAATTTTTCTTCTAATTTATAGTTACAAGTATTCCACTAAACAGCTCAAACCCTCTAGGATTCAACTTTCAGATATTTGTTCGGTTCTTCCTGCTCCACGGTTGGTCATGGGAGATTTTAACTCTCACGGTACAGGCTGGGGAGAACTGTACGATGACAACCGGTCTTCCCTAATATATAACCTCTGTGACAACTTCAATATGACAGTACTTAACAATGGAGAAGTAACACGTTTGGCTGGTACATCCTCACTTGGCAGTAGATTAGACCTCACACTTTGTTCGAATTCATTATCGTTGTATTGCACATGGAATGTGATTCAAGATCCCCACGGTAGTGATCATTTGCCCATAAAAATTTCGGTTGCCACCGGGTTCAATCCGTCGAAATCTGTTAACGTCACGTATGATCTTACTCGTCACATCGATTGGATAAAGTTCAGGACAGCAGTAGATGAAGCCGTAACGACGGTAGAAAGGCTTTCACCGCTGGAAGAATATAACTTCCTCTCCAACCTGATCTTAGACAGCGCGCTTCAAGCTCAAACTCGACCAGTTCCAGGGACGTCATCTCGCAGGAAACCTCCTTCGCCATGGTGGGATCAGCAATGCACCGAGGTTTACCGTAAAAAGTCCGACGCGTTTAAAGTTTTCCGTAGACGTGGAACACCTGAGCACTTCGAAGTATATACGGCTCTCGAACGCGAACTTAAGAGCCTCATCAAGGCCAAGAAACGCGGTTACTGGCGAACATTCGTGAACGGGCTATCGCGCGAAACGTCGATGAGTACTCTTTGGAACACGGCGCGAAGGTTGCGTAACCGAACTACGAACAACGAGAGCGAAGAGTACTCGGACCAATGGATCCTCAAGTTTGCGCGAAAAGTTTGTCCAGATTCTGTCCCGGCACGGATGATTCCTCGCGAAAACACGAATTCGATGAGAGTTATTGCCATTCAAAAACCTGGTAAGCCCGCGTCCGACCACAACTCCTATCGACCCATCGCGATGTTATCCTGTATTCGAAAGTTGTTGGAGAAAATGATCCTCTTCCGTCTGGACAAATGGGTTGAGACGAACAACCTGCTTTCAGATACTCAATATGGTTTCCGTAGGGGTAAGGGAACGAACGACTGTTTCGCGTTGCTTTCCACGGATATTCAGTTAGCTTTTGCTAAAAAAGAGCAAATGGCTTCTGTATTCTTGGACATAAAGGGAGCTTTTGATTCAGTATCTGTTGAAGTTCTATCAGATAAACTCCACGCTTGTGGCTTTTCACCATTAATGAATAATTTTTTGTACAATTTGCTGTCAGAGAAACATATGAGCTTCACTCATGGAACCTCTACAGCTTCACGATTCAGCTACATGGGTCTCCCCCAGGGATCATGTTTAAGCCCCCTTTTGTGTAATTTTTATGTCAAAGACATTGACGGTTGTCTAAGTGACAATTGTACGTTGAGACAACTTGCAGATGACGGCGTAGTGTCTGTCACGGGACCCAATGGGGTCGATCTGCAAGGACCCCTACAGGATACCTTAGACAATTTGTCTACTTGGGCTCTAGAGCTAGGTATCGAATTCTCTACGGAGAAAACTGAGTTGGTAGTTTTTTCAAGGAAGCATAACCCTGCACAACCGAAGCTTCAAATTTGGGGTAAGCCGATAACTCATTCTATGTCATTTAAATATCTTGGGGTCTGGTTCGATTCTAAGTGCACCTGGAGATCCCATATTGAGTATGTGAAGCGAAACTGCCAGCCAAGGATCAACTTTCTCTGCACAATTACCGGGACCTGGTGGGGAGCTCATCCACAAGATGTTCTAACGTTGTACCGGACAACGATTTTGTCGGTTATGGAATACGGTAGTTTTTGTTTTCAGTCGGCGGCTCGGTCGCACTTCATTAAACTGGAACGTATTCAGTATCGGTGTCTTCGTATCGCGTTAGGTTGCATGCACTCGACTCACACCATGAGTCTTGAAGTGCTGGCTGGCATGTTGCCACTCTCGGATCGGTTTTCAGAATTATCTCTCCGGCTCCTCACCAGGTGTGAAGTTATGAACCCTCAGGTAATCGAACATTTTGAGAAGCTCCTTGAGTTGAATCCTCAAACCCGCTTCATGACCTTGTACCATTTGTATATAACACAGGATGTCAGCCCTTCGCCGAACATTTCCAATCGTGTTTGCTTCTCCGATTTCGACAATTCGGTTCATTGTGATTTATCCATGAAGCAGGAGCTTCGTGGAATCCCAGAGCATCATCGTCCTATGATTGTTCCGGTGATATTTGCTGCAAAGTTTGGCCAAATTAATTCCACTAAATCGTTCTTCACTGGCGGATCATTGAAAGAGGAGTCAGCAGGCTTTTCGCTGAATTAGCGGCAATACATTTTACGCTAGAAATGGTTGCCTCATTAACACCGGATCAGTACTTCATTTTCACGGATAGTCTCAGTTCTATAGAGGCTATTCGCTCATTGAGGCCGGTAAAGCACTCCTCGTATTTTCTCATGAAAATACAGGAGCTTCTAAGTGCTTTATCTTCGCGTTATTTTATCATCACCTTTGTATGGGTCCCATCTCATTGTTCAATTCCGGGCAATGAGAAAGCGGACTCGCTTGCTAAGGTGGGCGCTATGGAAGGCGATATTTGTGACCGACAAATCGCCTTCAACGAATTTTTTCCTATTTTTCGTCAACAGTCACTCGTCAGCTGGCAGTATAAATGGAGTAAAGGAGATTTGGGGCGATGGCAACATTCTATCATCCCAAAGGTGTCGAAGAAATCTTGGTTTAGCGGGATGGATGTGGGTCGAGACTTCATTCGTGTCATGTCTCGCCTCATGTCCAATCATTATTCTTTGAACGCTCATTTATACCGGGTTGGGCTGAGCGACAGCAATCTCTGTGAGTGTGGACAAGGCTATCAGGACGCAGATCACGTTATTTGGTCTTGTGCTGAGCATTCTGGAGTCAGATCTGAGCTTTATGATTCCCTTCGGGCTCGAGGTAGACAACCCAATGTGCCAATTCGAGATACTTTGGCTGTACGTGATTTGGAGTACATGAAACTCATTTATGTGTTTTGACTAACATTAGCATTAGATTGTAGTTAGTTTAACCTGTATGTTTAGAATAAGTTTTTTTATACGTGTATGTGTGTGTGTGTTTTTTTTTCTTTTTCAAGAAATGTTCAAGTCAAAAGAAAACCATAAGTTGTATAGTTAGTGTTTAGATAATTTTGAATTTAAATTTAATGTGTTATGTAACCATACTTTAAATTCCCACCCTCCTTCCCATCCTTAATTTGTTATTCCTATTAACCTCGAGACGGCCGCGAGTAATCGGCTCTATCCTCCTAACTTTAGTTTTAAGATAAATGATGTATAAAAATATGAGAATTTGGCTCTGTAAAGTAAATTCGATTGAGCCTGTACAAATAAATGATTATTAAAAAAAAAAAAAACTGGTCGTGTGGTGTAAATTTGTTTGTGCTTATAAGTTTGCTCCGAAACTAATGATTTGGCAAGGAATCTGCAGTTGTGGCCCTAAAACCAAGGTTTTCATCCCACCTCATACAAAAAAGTCGAAGGTTTGCATTAAAGAATGTCTAAAAAAGCGAATTTGACCCTTCATTTGACAACAAAAGACCAACGTTATGTTTTGGCCAGATCTAGCCAGCTGCCACTACTCTAAGGAGATACTAGAATGGTATGCTGCAAACAATGGTAATTTCGTCGCCAAAGAGATTAATCCTACGAACTGCCCTGAGTTCAGATCGATCGAAAAATATTGGGCAATTGTCAAACGAAAACTTCGAGAATGCGGTGAACACAACAAATGCGTTTAAAGTGTAATAAGTTCACCGGTACATTGTCACCAGCGACTGTGCAGATCATGATGGCATCGATCACAAGTAAAGTGCGGCCGTTCGTTCGAAACGGTAAAATGAAATAGGTTGTTATACCTCATTTAAAACCTGAATAAATACCTTTTTGTTTGACGTTTAGATCCACCGTGTATGTTGTTTAATTTTTGAGTTATGGTCACTTGAATGCGTCCAAATTTACTCTGAATCGGGCTTTAAACAGCCAAAATAACAGAATGAATTACTAAAAATACTCGGTAAAAACATAATAAAAGCTTATTTTGTAATCACTGCGAACGCTTTGAAAACAAATCCTGTATTGTGAGCAATTATAGTGATTTTTTTTCAAATTATGTTTTAAATTTTAAGTTAAATGCTCATGCTTATATCTCAAACAATTCTTTTGATAAAAAGCATAAATTCTTGTTCATAGGGTAGGTAACGACTTAAGCACCCCGAGACCCTATTCCAAGCACGGGGTTAACGTTAACCTACAACGCTCATTTTTTGCAGTATGGTGCTCCATCTAGTGAAGCACCATACTACAAAAAATGAGCGTTGTAGGTTAACGTTAACCCCGTGCTTGGAATAGGGTCTCGGGGTGCTTAAGTCGTTACCTACGCTATATGCCGGTAATATTACAGTTTTAGTTTTACATTCAACTAAGGAGTGTATCGAAAATAAGCTATCCACAAACTTTCTTTCAAATTATGTTGAAAACCGATATTTTATTCATACAAAAATTGATACTTTATTGTACGAGGTTAAACTTGAACATAATGAAGACCGGATGAAATTAAAGTTATTCCTTCACGAATTTTCGAACTTTGGATCGAATGCTCTTCATCAAGTTCCGGACAAGTGTTGCATCGCATTTTTTGGACGCTTGAGCCCAAACTTTTTTGAACTCCTGCATGTTTCCAGCTGCCTTACCAATCTTCTTGAAGACCCTCTTCACGATTGCCCAGTAACGTTCGATGGGTCGAAGCTGAGGGCAATTTGGTGGATTGATATTTTTCTCAACGAAATCTATACCCTTTTCCGCAAGCCAATTGAGAGTGGTTTTGTCATAGTGAGCCGACGCTAAATCCGGCCAAAACAGTGGACGTGTACTATGCTTCTTATATAAAGGCAACAATCTCTTCTGGAGACACTCAGATCGATAGATTTCCGCATTTATAGTTCCGGTAGTGTAAAAAATGGTTGACTTTAAACCACAGGAACATATTGCTTGCCATACCAGTACCTTTCGCCCGAATTTCTCCACTTGAATCGACCTGCCGCATCGCTCACATCCTCCCCAAAGACGGCAGTAAAGTATTGTGGACCTGGAAGGGTTTTTGAGTCCTCCTTTACATATGTCTCATCGTCCATCAAAACGCATGCATCCGGACGCTGCAAAAGACGCGAATACAATTTCTGGGCCCTTGTTGCTGCTCGTTTCTTCTGTTCTGCACTTTGTTTCGAGATTTTCTGCTTCTTGTAGGTCTTCAGGTGGTTTCGCCTCTTGATACGCTGGATCATTCCGACACTCGTTCCTGTCTTTTTTGGCCAAATCACGTATTGACATTGATTTGTTCTTCATGATTAGAGATACCACTTTCTGCTCCAGTTTCGGGTTGGAAGAACCGGGTTTTCTGCCTCTTCCTGGTAGCTCATCCAAAGAATAGTGTTCCCCAAACTTATTAATGATGGTTTTAACACTCGCATGATGAATTCCAAACCGCTTTGCCAATTTTTGCATAGTAATAGCCTTCTCACTTAGCCATGTGTCCAGAACCTTAATTTTTACTTCCTTTTCAATACGCGACATTTTGAAAACGCAGAATTTGAACCGCACAAACAAGTAAACAAAAGAAAGCTGACAGTCAAACGCACAGCATGCAGTGTGCAGAGCATAAAAAACCATCACAAATACATGCGTACAACGCAAATGTTTGTGGATAGCTTATATTCGATACACTCCTTAGTAACGTTCGTCTAATTGAAAATTAGATAATTGTGATAACAGCAAAAATAATATGATATTTGGGATACAGGAACTTGTTACTTATATGATACCAGCTTGTTATTCCCTTTTGCTAGGGAAACGTGACGCATCATGATTATGTTCTTAATCAGCTGAAAAATCTGGTCTGAACTACTGTAAAAGTAAAGGGTACGCCGTTGTTATTGCCACATAAGTACCGGGAATCTGTTTGCCTCGTAGGGCTGATTTAAACATAGACGAATTTCACGCCAACTCGCCTTCGTGATTGGCAGCACCCTATCAGAATCCAATGAAACTTTGTGGGTGTGTAGACTATGTCTTTTCAAGCAACCTTGCATAATTTTTTTTTCAAAGTTTATCTAGAAAATTGCTTATGTTTTTTGTTCGATTTTTTTTAAATCAACACAACTGAAAAAAGAAAAGACTTTCAAAACAGTGGCGTATGAGTGACTTTTATAAAATCTTCTTAAGAACAAAAAGATCTTAGCCAGTTTGTGTAATTGCAAGTCAAAGTATGGATTGGAAGCAAAATGGCACTTCGTTGTGGTCTATTTGATGCTATTGCTGGTAATCTTAAGGGAATGGCAAAAAGAGGTTTTTTTATGAATTTTTTTTTCAAAATTGTGAAATCGAATCTTACACGCTAAAAAATATTATAAAATTTTAAGCCAATTTGCAAAACATGGCTGTTTTAGAATTGGAAGAAATTTTTTCTTAATAATGGCTATGTAATTTTCTAAAAGTTCACCATACTTTGCATAATGGGCGCTTTTAAGTTTTTCTAACACCATTTTTTTCATGTCACCATAACTAAAAAAAGACAAGACTTACAAAAAAGTTATGAATAGATGAGTTTTAGAATATCGTCTTTATTTAATAAAAAAAATGTAAAAATTGTAAAATCGATTCTTACACGCTAAATCAATATTTTTAAATTTAAAGTCAATTTGCAAAAAATGGCTATCTGAGAATTGGACTAAATATAGGCAAAATAATTGTCTTAAAGTTCGCCATACATTGGTTTTCCAAAGTTCGCCATACAAAGTTTTTCTAAAAACAAATTTTCCATAAGAACAAAAAGATCTTTGCCAGCTTGTGTAATTTCAAGTCCAAGTATGGATTGGAAGCAGAAGTGGCAAAGAGAGCAGGCCTTGCTCAAGACCATGGAAACACAATCAAAACTCCTCAGGAACTATATGACTGGGAAGCTGAACAGTCAAATAAAAGTATTACAAAACTGAATTTTGCTTCATATCAGCTGAATGCAGTATGCAAAAATGTCAAAAGAACTTGAGGAGATCTATAGCCACGGAAAGACAATACCTGTTCTGGTTTTCTGCTTCAAAAGAATATCCAAAGAAATTTACTTTGTATGAGAAAGTTTAATAAATTGATAATATGAAGCTATGATAATTACTAATAGGTAAAGATGTACATATAAAAAATAAATGAAATTAAACCGTTACCAAGCATGAACCTATGAGTTTTTATTGACATTAACAGTATTTCGAAAATTCATATTACGTCATATTTGCATCGTCTCTGAATGGATATGCATCGAGTTTTATTAAATTAGAATTTTCTAATTTGATAAGGCTTGATGTATATCCATTTAAAAACGATTCAAATACGACGTTCGCTATGTTTTAAGATATATTAGCCACCCTCTATCACAATTTTTCCTATACCTTTTACACATTCTGCAACAAATCTTGACCTTCCTTACGCCACCCCAAAGATGTACAAAGCCATATTTGAATCGCCCCTAAAAATAGAGGAATATCCGAAAAAGCAGTTATGAATGACTTATACTTAAACGTACACTTTTGGTTCTGTTTTACTGATGTCAAGAAAAGTTTAATGTTTTTGACCTTTTTCAAATTTTAGTCAAGATGATTATTGTTTTTTACCAAATGTTCAATACATTGAATTCTTTATGACTGTTTGCTCTAGCAAAGGAAAATAACAAGCTGATATCATATAAGTAACAAGTTCTGTTATACCAGTTATCGTTTTGATTTCCGCTGTTATCGCATAACAAATTTAGTTATCACTTTTGGCAAATTTTGTTATCAAACGTTATCATTTTGAACACACTATTTTTTATGAACGTTATAAGTTGAGTTGTAAAACTATAAATATTTCCAGCATATTTGAACAAGAAATTCTGCTTTTAATCAATATTTTTTCTTTCAGTTATCAGCATGAGAATTTCATATCAAATTGATAACATAATTTAATACTATTTCAATAAACTTGCTTACAATATAGGATTTGTTATCAAGCTGTTCGCAGTGATAAAAAAATAAGTTATTGTTATGATATTCAACGAGTATTTTTTGTCATTCATTCTGTTATTTTGGCTGTTTATTCAGCCTGAATGATAACATATTCAGTGATAAAATATTGATAACCTGCAGCCGAATTCCCGCGTTCAAAGAAAAATATCAAAAATGTCTTCAAGAAACGAAATTCTCCTAATCTCTTTCTCTTCAACCAATTTTCTTCTCTTTCAATGGAATTTCGAAACATTGAAGAGAAAGAGAAAATAATTAATTCGCTTGAAGGAAAAAATGTGCTTTTCGTTATGACCGCTAGATGGCATTAAGACGTTTTTCTCAAATGATAATTCAGAACGTCCTGTTGCTCATTAGATTTTTTGCTGCGAATTGTTTTGATATTATGCACCGATTAGGTTTTCTCATCAAATTTTAACGACATATTAATCTATTCTTAATAATATAGTTCAAACTACGCAAGTAAAACTACGCCAAGTGACTCAAACGGGTATGTTTAAACATTTAATTGATCTGTCATCAAATGACAAAATCTCACTGAGATATTTTCAAAACTTATTCTAGAAAAGTCCGTGTTTGTAAACAAACGGTGATACACGGTAAAAATTGGACATGAAAAAGTTGTTGTGAGAAAAGAAAATTTTCCTTTAAAGTGCTCATCTTGCAATGTATGGTGAACCTTCAGGCAATTATATTGCCTTTATTAAGATTAAAAATTCGCCCAATCCTAAGATAGCCATTTTTTGCAAATAGGCTCTAAATTTTAAAATATATTTTTTAGTGTGTAAGAATTGATTTTACAGTTTTTACATTTCTTTCACGACATTTTTTAAGACGATTTTCTTAAAGTCACCCATATATAAATGTTTTGTAAGTCTTGTCTTTTTTGAGTTATGGTGACATGAAAAATTTGTTGTAAGAAAAACATTTTTTTTCTGATGTAGAAGGAGATGTTCGCTCATCACCATGAGGCACCAAGAGTGAACAACAATGTTTTTGGCTAGAATGAAAGATATGAAGAGAAAGTTTTTTGATAGTTCTGCTAGTGTGCGGCAGGCTTGGAAATGTAACAGATGTTTTTAGGAAAATTGAGCGAAAAGGGCATGTGTACAGTGGTATTCGAACCAACGACATTTTTGCCTAACATCCCACTAGGTCGAAGTAGGT
>JASCZW010017232.1:0-17379 GCA_034211315.2 Aedes japonicus | reverse complement strand
AAAAAATCTCAAAATCTTCAAAAATATCTGTCAATCCGACTTATATTTGCTCATTTTCTCAGTTGGTAAAAATATGCAAAAATGCGGAAAAAATGCGGAAAATGTGTGGCCTTGCACATCTGTACTCGATACCTAACTGACAGGCACAACCCAGACAAGTCGTATAACAATGTTCAAATAGTATCCTATATTTTTAGTCGAAATCACAATGAATTGTGGCCTTAATCGTATTATGTTTAAGTTACATAGTAAAGAGTGCAAATTTTCGAGTTCTATACGATGTGTCATTTAGTCATCGTACTGCGTCACAAACTTAATCGGATAAACATCGCTAACCATTTTAAATCGAATTTGTTATTACATATTTAATCACATACGATATCAAATCAACTCGTTTGAGAAAACAATCGAATTTGCACGTACCGTAAGTGCGCTATATTTTGCGCATTTAAAAAATGTTAAATTTGATATCATTATGGAAAAGGCCTTGAAAGAGTCACACAATTCCTATCTTGGTCTTATTACGTTGTGTTAAGTCTATTAAAAGAGCGCAATGCAGTACATCTCGTAACTGATCGAAAATTTAATTGGAAAGTAATTTCTGGATTGATGTTTGTGTTTATAATTATGCGCACTAAAATTAAGATATTTCATATTTTGCGCACTTGTGTTCCTAATTTTGCGCACTAATTTTATTAAACTAATAAATACTTAAGCAAACATTGAAAAAATGTGTGTGGTAAAGTTTTAGCAATATAAATGAATTTTGATAGTAAAGTAGGGTAAGGCTACTAATTTGCGACCTAGCTATAAATAGATTTATGCTTAAAAAGCGATAGTTAGTAAATTTTTCATTTGCATTTATCAGAGACTTCTATTCATTTTGAGCACATCAGTATTATGTGGAATTTTCCATGGATTTTTGCCTTATAAGGTTGAACATCGGGTAAACGGAACGCCTTTCAAAAAACATCCTCTTCAACATCATTGGTGTTCTGTCCCGCGGTTTCATGCGAAAAACTTGTAGTGGCCTCTTTTTCAGCAATAGCAGTTTCTGTAACCATCGGTTAATTTCGAGTGGAGTAAGTGATGTGCGCAGATTGTAAGCAATTGTTAGGTGACATCAAGAAAAACTGCACGCTGAGCAACTGTAACAAACGGAAAATCTTTTTAGTATCATGCAATATATATATATATATATATATATATATATATATATATATATATATATATATATATATATATATATATATATATATAATTTATATATATATATATATATATATTTATATATTATATATATATATATATATATATATATATATATATATATATATATATATATATATATATATATATATATATATATATATATATATATATATATATAAATGGTTTGTTTGATCTTACCAGGCATCTTGATTCACCAAGTCCATCTTCAACGGAATGGCTATGGAATGTCGAACTGAGATGCCACGAGTGACCATTTGCATGGCTTTGGCCAAATTATCCGAAGAATACCGCATATACTTTCGCTCGGAAGCCAACATGATGAACTGTAAATAATAAGGAACATGGTGAAAAAATTGATGCCATATTTTGCGCATCAAATTATGCAAATTTTCTAAGTGTTATACATACAGCAGAAATGTTATGTGATGAATGTAGTTCATACTTGTTTTCCTCATTTGGTAGTGATTTCAGCTTTTTAAACTGTTTATCTGGTAATAAAATCTCTTGTGATATTTGACACTTGTCTTAGCACATACGCTAACAGGGCGGAAAATTTGATGATTTAGATGTGCGCACTACTGTTTACGAACCGCGGATTTAGGTATGATTATTTTTCATCATGTAACCCATTAATCGAAAGTCAACACAATTAACAAGCTATTCGTGTCGAAAGTCAATCTCAAAAATGCAGCAAATCATAGTTACAGCACCAAATATACAAAACTGCGCAAAATTAAGCAATGCGCAAAATTAAGCAATGCGCAAAATATAGCGGACTTACGGTATATGGCCTCCACTTCTGCATTATATTTTTGCATTATGTATATACGATTTGTTTTATAACATATATGTTTGTATATCATAAAAACAACTGGCAATATACGTGCATTTTGGTTGTCTGGGAAGAAACTGACTCATGGACCGACTTGAATGGAGACAAAATCTGTATAACTTCGCTTCCCTCAATCATCACTGAGCAATCACTTTTCATATGTTGGATGCAGATTCAGATGCAGATGGAGTAGAATTATCCTTTTAATGATTAAAACAGAATACTGTCAATATGGTTGAGTTGTGTTAACAATAACATCCACAATTCAGTAAATTACCGAAAGAGAGGCCAGTGGACAAACAAAATTAAGAAAAAAAAATCAAATAGGGTACGAGACGCGGTTTTAGCAGCTCATTCAGCCCCTGAAACATTTGATGAAGCTGTTTGTAATCTATAATTATTTAGAACTGACAATATTCGGACACTCATCCCTTTGCTTATTTCTTATCTATCGGAACATACCTTCAGAAACAGGCATTAGATTTAGACAATTTCTAATCCGTGAAATAAAGTTCCCCATTGTAGGAACTTATTAAAAGCATTCGGATTGCTTTCCAATCATGAAAATGTTCTCTCCAGCTTAGCATAAGCTAACAATATTATATAAGTGTGATTCCGTGCATTTGTGCGTAGGCGTAATGAAATAGGCCAATTTTACGATTTGCTGCAAACGTCAATTTCCTCAACCCATCCGCTCTCGAAAACAATCAACCAAAACATGTCGCTTGCTATGATCACAAACTCATGCACTACCAGGTTATGAGACAGAAATACACCCAAAAAAATCACATAATCAGTGGAAAATATCCACCAGAAATTCTCTTGACCTTAATGTGATTCAGGAAGTAAAAAATGCTTTCCAAAATCAAGTGAATCTCATGTGTTCAGTGGAATGTAGATGATTAGTCAGGTAAAATTTATTTTTTCATGTGATGTTCATGTATAAAACACTCATTTTAGTATTGGAAAATATCTACATGTGTTTCCAGTAGTAGCTTAGTGAAATATTTTTTCAGTGTACACGCGTCTCAAAAGCAACATTAAATACATCAAAATACGCGCCTTTAAAAGTTCAACAACTCGTTCCAAAACAACTTAACGATGAAAATTGAAATAAAAAAGTTAGGACAGAAAAACTTTTTTTTATGGCTCACCCTAAGTTGACGAGGTAAAAGTTGCTCTAAATCGGTCAATTTTCAAGCTACAAAAAATAATGTAATATAAAAATTTTATGAAATTTTCTGCGCTACAATTTTGCCAAAGAATGTAAACGTCTATTTCTGCAAACAAAAAAGTTAGTTTTTGCATTTCCGCAAAAATGGGGACCACCCTAATTTTAATCAACATAATAAAATAGGAATACATTTCTATTTCAAGTTTCACCACCATTTTTTTAAGGTTAATAATTGACCGATTTAGAGCAACTTTTCCCTTGTCAACTTAGGGTGAGCCATAAAAAAAATTTTTTCTGTCCTAACTTATTTATTTAAATTTTCATCGTTAAGTTGTTTCCGGACGAGTTGTAGAACTCTTAAAGGCGCGTATTTTGATGTATTTAATTTGCCGTTAGCTTCAACCAATCAATAGTTTTTGAAGTTTTTCTTCTGAAACCATCCCAGATTAAAATGTAATTTTCTCAAGATACAGAAATAACATATCTCTAGTTTTCACATATGTTGAACAATATAAATTGTCCTTCCAAATGACGTCTTTATTTTTTTTTGTATTTGCCCCAATCATGAAAATCAACATTTAAAAAGTGCGTATTTTTTTAAGAAAAACTTCAATAATTATTGATTTATTGAAGCTAGCGGTAAAATTTGTATATCAAAGTACGCGTCTTCAAAAGTTCTAAAACTCGTCCAAACACAACTTTACGGTGGGAATTGAAATAAAAAGTAAGGGCAAAAAAATCAATTTTTTATGGTACACCCTAAGTTGATGAGCAAAAATTGCTCTAAATCGGTCAATTAAAATTCCATGAAATTTTTTGCGCTACAATTTTGCCAAAGGATGTAAACGTCTATTTCTGCAAATAAAAAAGTTAGTTTTTGTATTTCCGTGAAAATGGGGACCACCCTAATTATAATCAACATCATAAAATGGGCCTTGATGATACAAACCATATTGTAGAACATTACTTTGCTGTAAAGTTTCAAGTTTAGGCGCTGGGAGCATGTTTCCTCGTAAATTCGTGATCTGGACCATAGTGCAGTGATGCCAAAGCTTTCGCTCAACAGCGAAGCATTATTTAGCGTTGAATACTAAAGATCATTGCACGGAATGTTTTTACTTCTCTTTTTTGACAGTTTAGGAAACATTTCTACAAGGTGTTAGGATTGGAATCACTTAATCGAAATTTTTCATTGTTTATTTTTCTGGATTCTGTTCGATAAGATTCAGGAAATGATGTAAAAATAAGCACTGGTGTCTGTTTTCCGGCTATTTTACTTCAATCGTAATAAGTTTAGAGCACCCAATCTCAAACTGATCTTACCGGAAACCTTCTAAGTCCACGTAAATAATCTCTCTGAACTGTCAAATCTAAATGGACAGCTCCGAAACATTTTTTTATTGTATACTAGCTGAACCCGGTGCGAGCCTTGCTACGCATGCAACAAAATGAATGAAAATTTAATAGAACCTGCTCATTTATGTTGTTTTTGTGAATGCATCTGGTTAAAATATTTTCGTTTAATAATGTAATTTTTGAAAAAAAAAACACAAAGATTTATGTTTTTAATTAAACTTTTGGATCTGTAGTTTCTATAGGTCTTTCTTTCTGCGTAGAAGCATTTCATTGACAAAAAAATGTATCATCAAACGAAGCCGTATCCTGTCAGTTTGAATGTAATTTTCCCTTGCATAGCCTTTGATCAACTTCTTATGCATAATGTAGCACTGAGAGTAACTCAAGCATCCCCCATTCTTGGCTAAGCAGGGGTCAAACTTCTATCAGTACATGCTTCTTACCCTAGAAATACATTTTGAGTTTAAGTTGCATGGATAATTCTCATGTTTGTTTCAATTTCTGTTTGAGAGTTTGTTTGAGAGGCCACCCCCTCCACCAGAGATGAGGTCTCAAACCACCTTAGAAAAAAATCTTGTCTAAAACTCCCCACATGCCAAAGTTGGTTCCATTTGCTGATTAGTTTTCGAGTGATGTGGCAATTTGTGTTTCATTGGTGTGGGAGCACCTCTTCCAGATGAGGGAGGAGTCTCGAATCATCATAAGGACCTTCACTGACTCCAAAAATCCAGCATAAAAATCCGGACATACTGCATACAAATTTTCAGCCATACTGCACACAATTTGCATAGCAGTAGGCATAGTTCTCATGTTTGTTTGAAATTTGTGTTTCATTTGTATGAGGACCCCGCTTTTCAGAGAGAGAGGAGGGGCTTCAAACAACAATAAAACATTTTTCTTTCAAAAACTCGCCTATACCAAATTTGGTTCCATTTGCATGATTAGTTCTCGAGTTATGCAGGAATTTGTTTTTCATTTGCATGGGAGCCCCTTTCTATAGGCGGAAGGGGTCTCGAACTATCATAGGATACTTTTCCAAACCATAAACCTCTGCATACAAATTTCCATGGCAGTAGGGATAGTTCTCATGTTTGGTTGAAATTTGTGTTTCATTTGTATGGGAGCCCCCTTTCCAGAGGGTGGCGGGGTCTCAAGAAACCATAGAAACATATCTTGACTCCAAAAACTCCCACATGCTAAATTTGGTTTCCTTTGCTTGATTAGTTCTCGAGTTATGCAGAAATGTGTGTTTCATTTGTATGGAGCCCCTGCCCCCTTCCAGATATGGGAGGGGTTCCAGACTATCATAAAACCTTTACGACCTCAAAACCCCTCCACGCAAAATTTCACGCTGATCGGTTCAGTAGTTTTCGATTCTATAAGGTTCAGACAGACAGAAATCCATTTATATATATAGATAATAGCTGCGTCCAGTGCGTGCGCTGCTATGCTTGCAACTAAATAAAGGGAAATTTAATATAACTGGCATCTTTATGGTTTTTTTTACCTTCAAAACCCCCACATGCCAAATTTGATTGATTTGCTTGTTTAGTTCTCGAGTTATGAAGTAATTTGTGTCTCATTTGTATGAGAGCCTCCCTTCCTGAGAGAGTAGGGGTCTCAAACAATCATAAGAACCTTCTCCAGCCCCAAAAACTCCTTCATATAAATTTTCACGTTGGTCGGTTCAGAACTTTCCGAGTCTATAAGGGTCTGACAAACAAACAGACAGACAGAAATTCATTTTTATGCATATAGAAATCTAGCCTCCAAAAACCTCCATATAACTATAAATTAGAAGAAAAATTAGTAATCTCCATTTAATTCCAACTACCTTGCTTATCTTCGACAGATACGCGTATTTCGTCTACAATGTGCAGACTTCTTCAGTGTCTCGTACTAATAACTCGACTCCATATGCTAAAAGTGGTTTGATTTACTTGATTAGTTATCCAGTTATGCAGAAATTTGCTTTTATTTGTATGGAAGCCCCCCTTCAAAATGGGGAGGTGCATTGAACTCCATAGAAATGTTCTTTGCCTCCAAAACCTCCAACATGCCAAATTTGGTTTCATTTGGTTCATTGGCTCTCAGGTTATGCTAAATATTATGTTTCATTTTTATGGAAGTCTCTCCTTTCAGAAGGCGGAGGGGTTCTCAAACCACCTTAGAAACATTTGTTTCCTTCAAAAACCTCCATTTGCCAAATTTGGTTCCATTTGCTTGATTTGTTCTTGAGTTATGCAAAAATTCGTGTTTCATATATATTAGAGATACCTCTTACAGTGAGCTGAGGAGTCTCAAACCACAATAGAAACATTTCTTGCCTTCGAAAAACTCCACACTCCAAGTTTGGTTCCATTAACTTTATAAGTTCTCGAAGTTATTCAGAAGTTTGTGTTTCATTTGTATAAAAAGCCCCCCCCTCCCCCTTTGGCCCATTCCAGATGACAGAGGAGTCTCAAACCTCTATAGATACATTTCGGTCCTCCAAAACAACGTCAGATGTCAGATTTGGTTCCTTATGCTTGATTAGTTCTCGAGTTATGCACAAATGTGTGTTTCATTTGTATGAGAGCCCCCCTCTTACAGAGGGCGGAGGGGTGAAGAGTGCCTTCAAAAATCTCTACATGCCAAATTTGGTTCCATTTGATTAGTTCTCGAGATATATAGAAACTTTGTTTCATTCATATGACACCCCCCTCCCAGAGAGAGAGGAGAGGGGTCTCATACTATCGTAGAAACAATCATTGCCTTTAAAAATCCCCGCATGCCAAATTTGGTTCCATTTGCTTTATTAGATCTAGAGTTATGGAGAAATTTTAGTTTCATTTGTATGACAGCACCCCTCCTAGGAGAGGGGAGGGGTCTCAAACCACCATAGAAAAAAAAAATTGTTCTCACAAAACCCCACATGCAAAATTTGGTTCCATTTGCTTGATTAGTTCTTGAGATATGCAGAAAATTCTGTTTCATTTGTATGGGAGCCTCCCTTTTTAGAGAGGGAACATTTATTGCCTCCAAAAACTTCCGCATGCTTAATTTGGGTTCCTTTGCTTGATCAGTTCTCAAGTTATGCAGAAATTTGTGCTTCATTTGTATGGGAGCCCCCCTTTCCAGAGAAGGGAGGGGTCTCAAACCATCATAAGAACCTTCCTCGGCCCCAAAACCTTTTCCATACAAAATTTCACGCTGATCGGTTCAGTAGTTTTCGAGCCTATTAGGTTCAGACAGACAGACAGACAGAAATCCATTTTTATATACAGGAATACCTCGATAGTACGTACATCAACATTCTCACTTTAAATAGAAATTGCATAGAAACTATTGATTGTATCTGAAATCTAATACAACTAAAAGAAAGAACAGAAGCTGTTCTTTCTTATGGTCATATAAGATTGCAGATTCAATCAGTAGTTTTCATGCAATTTCTATTTAAAGTGAGAATGTCGATGTACGTACTATCGAGGTATACCTGTATAAAGATGATTGTGCCAGATGATGGACAATATAATCATAAGCATAGATCAACCTTAAATGACTGGAAAAAACACGAAATTAATAGTGATTTCAGGTCACCTTAACATGAAATAAATTTAACTCAATGTTCAACATCACATTCTGGCAACAAGTCTAGATGTGATAAGGAGCTGATGAAGTCATTTATTCCGGTTCACGCAAACAAATGCAAAATACAAAAAGGCAAAATTTTAGCGAACTTCTTCAGCAGGTAGGAAACCGATGCTTTTCTAGATAATGTATTTTAAATCTTCAAAATGACAGTAATAAATTGATAATCGAATCTTTAGCCCGGTAGATAGAGCTTATGTTCGTAATGAGTGAAATGAATTAGAAAATGTAGGAGTCTTAGACGTATTTCCTAACAACTGATTAAAACAGTCACCCCTAATTAAGCCGTCCCCTACCTTATTTGATGCTGTGAAAAGAGCCAGATCTCCTCATATCGATTTTTCAAGCTATGACTGAAAACAAGGGTTTGAATTTCTCAGAAGAACTACCTTAAAAGGCCAATTGAAAATCTGAATCACCCAGCACCTTCGCACACAACTGCAAAAAAAAAAATACTCGGTCAAGTGCAAGCACCCTTGCAAGCACCCATTTAAAAAATGGAATAATTTGTCCAACGCCAATCCGATCGACGGCCGATTCAATTATAAATTAAATACACACAACCATCAGAATATGTGGTGCGAGGCTGCTGTCAGTCCCGAACCCAAACGAGAGCCATCCACACGGGGTGACAAATCCGGTGTCAGGGTCACTGCCATGCGATCCCCGTTCACGAGGGTCATTAAGTTTTACGAGGGTGCAAATTATCGAGCTTGGAAAAAAAAGCAACTCCGCTGACGATAAGCCTATGCTGGACGGTAATGAATCTCGCACCGATAGCGGGTGTCCGTCCATGCACAATTTAGGGCTCCTCGGGGAAGCCATTTGGTTGCGATTTTTATGGCGATCCGGTTGAGTGCCTCACCAATTAGGCTCATAATTCTACGCTTATTCACGGCTTTGAGATTTGGTAATTTCGTTTGCTTCCCTCGGCATTCAGTGTAATCATGCTGTACTATGGCATTCTCATCGGCATGACATTAGTCCTTCAGAATCCATTTCGTTGTCGGAATAATTAAACCCTTGCTCACTTCGGTTGTTCGGTTCACCCCGTTGAGTAAAGGTGCTCGTTTGTCGGATTTTGATTGAATTCCCAAAGCTTGCGTTGACACTGAGCTCATGGTTGGGAACGATGACAAGAACAAGAACCATTTGAGCGATGACGTAGCGGAAAAATTAATAACTCGCAGCGGGTGACAGCCAGAGCAGAGCGGTGAAAATATCACTGCATGGAGGATGGATGATGACGAGGCACTATAGTTACAAGGTTTGCATGCATGGGAAATTCACAGTTCACTTCTTGGATCGTGCTTTGTCGAACGGATACGGGAAATTAGTGGCGTTTATCGTAATTTATGAATCGCTGGCAAAGGATGACTTACATCCACGGCAAGCAAAAAGGCCGTAGAATATGATCTTAACTTCAGCATAGTTGAGCGAATTGGATGCACAATAATCATAACCAGCGACGATCCACCTCTCACCCACTTCTCGAAAACACAATTCG
This sequence comes from Aedes japonicus, assembly GCA_034211315.2. NCBI lineage: Eukaryota > Metazoa > Arthropoda > Insecta > Diptera > Culicidae > Aedes > Aedes japonicus. The sequence continues at coordinate 7,647 of JASCZW010017232.1, read as the reverse complement.
TGCCCCTTTTGGCATTCAATTGTCAGTCATAATAAATACCCCTCATTCAGTTACAAGTCACTTCCATTAGTCGTCTTCCCCTCATGCACACGGGGCTCAAGGCGCCCACACTCAGAACAACATCACAGCGCATCATAAAACTAGAACGAACGAAAGGCAAAGCACCGATTTGTACTAATTCTTCTTCTTGTTTTTCCCCCCTTCTCGTTTCAGGTAATAAATAAGCGCTAATTGCCCAGCTGTAAGTATGCTCCAAAAGTAATGGCTGTCTTTCATCAAACTGACAGCGCCTTCTTAGATTTATATGTTGCGAATGATTCACAACTTAACCAGCTGAGGGCCCCTCAATAAGCCAATTATGTCCCGGCTCAAAAACCGAACGCTCGAAACGTCATCTGATTTCGCCAAAAACGGGTCGGTTGATTGTCCGAGTGAGCAGCCGTCACTTCCCCAGCACGATAACGACAATTTAATTAGCCTTAACGAGTGCAGTGGCAGTTTCTTTTCTCGGCCACCGCCCAACGGCAGTTGCATAAAGGGAAAATGCTACGGTTGCAGTTGCAGCACCACAGCGCGTTCGAAATTTTTCGCAAACCACGGATAGTTCCTCGGTGGATGATAATTATCGACAGCTCGACGCGTTCTCGCTGGTTTCGTTGATTGGCGAGAGAGAGAGATCGCCGAGAATTGCGTGCGCGCGGTTCATGGGCCTGTCTTAGGTCAACGGAACGCAACCAACCGACGGTACTGGGTTGCGACTTATGTGGCAAGTCGTGACAATTTCGTTACAAATATGGTTCTGGACAGTCGGTTGCCAGTTCCTTGCCGGTGCTACGGCGGAGGTAGCGATCGAAGGATAACCACGGCAGTGACTCCCTCGAAGGTTTGGTAACGGTGGCTAACGGTGAACGACATGGGAGGGGTGATTATGGGTGTGTGCTCAACGATCGAATGGGGGGCTTGATCGGTATAAGAAAGAAAAAATGTTAAGGGTTGTGGCCATGGTATCATGGCATTATGAACGTAAGGCGACAAAGGTGACTTCGTTTCACAAGGAGAACGAAATCAATTTATTTTCTTACTATTGAAATGTAATCTAATAGGTCAAATGTTTCACCTTTCCGATGGTGAGAACCCACTAAAATTGCCAAGACTATCGAGCTTTATTGAGTTTTATGAAAGTTTTATGAAAGCCACTAGAAATCAATTTAGCTTTATTATGGTAGCAGGAAGTGCCAATAGGTTTCATATTTTCGTCAGGATTATGAGAACCTACACAGTTTGTTAACAACGATCTTAAAACTTTGTTTTCTAAAATTCCTTTTAATCCTTTTAGAGGTTATATTACGATTTTATGAACTCGTAAAATGCTGTTTTAAAATGCCGTTTTAGGACTCATTCCTATTATCTTTTTATGGTCAGTTGAAAAAGCATTTTGCCCCCAGTAAATGCACTAACCGGCTAATTGGCATTGAGGAAAATCACCAAATGGCCAAATAGTTTTATAGTAGCCGTTGCGAAGATAATTTGGCTTTTTGGCAAAACTGTCATATCTTTCAATCGCCAGATTGAAATATATGAAATAATTGCAATGTGGAAAAATAAATTTCATGTTTTAAATGTTATTCAAATGGACTGTAGATCAGCGACCGATTTTGGAAATCTCTAAGAATACTTCATTGACTTCCATAAATTTTCAGGAAATTTATGTTTATGTTTATGTTTATCGCACATACTTGTTCGAATTTTGTTTTAGTTGTTGTTAAATCGCAAAATTTTCGAGGCACAAGAGTTTTCGACCAATATTCACCTTAAATTAAAACGCGCTTGTGATTTGGAGCATGATAAACTTTGAAAAAACTAAATTTGTATTGGATATTTTGCTATCAAACAAAATTTCCCATCACACAAGAACTTTTTTCCTAGATATTATTAACTGCTGAATGAATCAGAAAAGCAGAGAGTTCGAACAGAGTAGGACAACAAAAAACCAACCACGATATAACAGTGAAGTTTGACAGCTGTGGCCATCTGGCCGTATGCTGGTTTGCATGGCAGGCAATAGGTTTTATGAAGGAAGGTTCTCAAGTGGTCATAACATCTTTCACTAGAACATTGAACTTTGTACATATTTCGGCTTTAAAGAAGCAAAGAGGAGGTGTTGGTAAACAAAACAGTTTTGAATGTAGCTTTATCAGCACAGCCGGGAGGAGTGCTATACGGCTAGAATTAAACTAAACTTTTTACTTGGGAAAGCTTATAGCATGAGATAGACCTGAATGTGAGACCAAGAATTCTAACAGTAGTGTGAAAGTGGCATATACTCTGTTCCTTTTTCATCATCAGGTTTAATAATTGCGGAACATGCCGCAATTTACTTTTAAACTTCTTACTTTAAATCTGAGCAAAACGACTAAAAGTAACCTCTTGGTTCTTGTGTCCACTTGTGTTGTTATTTATTAATTTATTTATGGAACTAATAAACATAATATCTGGTTAGCTGGAAGTATAATCAACTAATCCATGTTTATAAAAATGGTTTTGTGTCTCTCTGTCTGAACCTCATAGACTCGAAAACTATTTTACCGATCGGCGTGAAATTTTGTATGGAGGGAATTTTTAGGCCGAGAAAGGTTCTTATGATAGTTTGGGACCCCTTCCAAACAGGAGAAACACAAGCATTTCAACATAACTCGAGAACTAAAGGGTGCCCCACATCAGGTTGCATCACGGGAAAAACGCTGTATAAAATTACCTGTAACCTGGACCGATCGTTTTCAAACTTTAAAACAATACCAAATACCCGATTAATAAGTTTTTGGCATACTTATTTCATTCAATTTCAATACCATTACCGTACGCTCGCACCTTACGCTTAACTCCACTCATTAGGGTTTGTACAACATCTTGCTGCAGCTTCCTCTGTACGGAAAACCCACTTTTGCTTTATGTCTTTCTCAGATTTGACCTCCATGGGATGCTTCCGTAGTGCCTGCTTCAAAATAGCAAATATACTACATTAACAATGTAAGTCACTTCCTTTTTCCACATATACATGTCAGGCGACCCGTGTAGCACTGCCAACAGATCCATCTGGTGATGAAAAAAGCAATCAAAACATATTTTACCTTTTAATTTGGTTAATTCATTCTACCGTGTATCCACGGTAAAAGTAATAAACTCTTTTTATGAGTATTTTTTATTCACACAGAGAATAGTTTGATAGTCAATTTTACCATTAAACACTGGCCAGACTGAGCAGTTATAACTTGTTATAAGAGGATTTTGATGACGAATTTCTTGTTGAAATTATTTGACAACCGTTACAACATGTTATAACCCTGTAGTCTGAACAAGGCATTGTTGGAGATTATGACGACTAGGGCAAAAAATCAACTATAATCATGGTCAAAATGACGATTCAAACTAGTTGATTCAACATTTACTAATATGTTAGAATAGTTGTAACCGTGCGGGGGAAGGGTGCCGAATCTCATTCAAACGTGATGGCTTAAGCGCCAGTCCCATTAAGAGAGACCACCAGTCGTGTTAAATTTGCCCGACTAAGTCTGAAACTGATTTCTCAGAGGAATCACCCGAACGGTACTTTAGGAAAAACTCTATTTCAAACGCTCATATGTTACCAAAAACCTCAACTGAACACCTTTTACCGATGAAATTAACGAAAATTCCACCAATCCCTTCAAGTTCCCTTAGACTTTAGAGCCAGAACCAACCAACGAACCTGCTTTCCAACGAATGTGCTCGAGTCAAATAGACGAACGCGCAACATCAAAAATGACGAATGAGCCAGCTAAAGGACGAAATGTAAATAAAAAACGGAAACCAAACAAAAATCCAATCTCAATCTATTTAACAACTATTTACGAGCTACACTCGTGTTGGACAGAACTTCTCTAAAGCTACAAACTATTTAACTAATCATGGCTATGAAAAACTTTGTACGCTATGAAAAAGTTTGGTTTCAAACGAAGCAATGATGATACGGGACGAAGTGACGATAATTTGAAGCGATGGCGACGGTTCCGAAATATGTGCAATATGGCCTAAACTAGAGTTCCGGAAGAAGTGGCGGCTGGACGGTAGGCTTCCGATTTATATCTCGTCGAGAGCGTCCGGAATTGACCGTCTCCTTCAATTTAGGAGCCCTCTTTCCCAAGCGACCCGGATTCACGTACCTTTCCGCTATGACCGGGCGGGGTTAAAGGAGACGACTAGATTTTGGGTAAGGTTTGGTTCAGTGTCTGACACTTGACAACAGATCACTGAAACTGCGCTCTCGGTATCCGTTCTACAGGGATTGCTATGTGAGGTGGAATCAAGACGGATTTTTGGCGACCGACGGAATAAATTCGCTTGTATTTTGGACGACCTCCACTCTCCTCCGTTTAGCTACTTAAACAGGCGGAAGTTTGCAGGGCTCACGAGTCTGGCGATCTTGCCGAAAACGTTGATCAAATCTCTTAAATCACCTCCGTTCAGCGTCCACGATCGCCGAACGAAGAATGTTCATCCAGCCCGTACAAAACAAAAAGCCCGTCGAACGAGCTGTCAAACACGAAATGACAAAATTACCATCAAGAATCATGCGAATTTAAACATTTAGTTACATTACCTTTTTGTACGTATTCACAATTTTAACAGATATTTGCACAACATATCCTACATTTAAGCTCTCTATGCCATTATATAAGCAAGTCACCTTTGACTAAACACTTAAAACACTTAAAAACCGCGACAAACACAACTGTTTTACAGCCAATTCGCTAGTGTAATGGCCAGGATTAAAAACTCCATTGTCCAAGAAACCACGGAATCAAAGAAATAGAACGCGAGAAGTAATGTTCGGCTTAGCCATTGCATTGTATTCAGGTGTTCATTTGATATCCATCTCTTTCGCATATGTAGCCTGCCATAAAAACAAACTTTCATCCTTGCGTGCTATAAAAAAGCTTCCACCTATCGAGCAGTAAAAAACCCTACAAATGTACGACGGAGAACACGAATCAAAAATCCAATTGGAAACGGAAATCTAATTTGAAACCCATACTCTACTATCTACACTACTTTGAACTACAAATATAATTTTTTACAAAATTGGTCACATTTTTTTACAAAATTGGTCCAAATAAACGCACCGCGTTACATAGCCCTTATAACCATGCCCATAGTCAATAACGTGATGATGAAAAAATGTCTCCGACCGTTTTCATGGTAATTGTCACCATAACATGCAATATTCATCTTGACCTTAATTGTCGGTACAACTATATAATTTTTCTCAGAGCACTTTTGAGAATAACGAAGACGCCTCAAAATATGCTTTTTTTACTCCTAGAAGAGTTTTTCCCATCAATGCACTATGGTCCAGATCACGAATTTACGAGGAAACATGCTCCCAGCGCCTAAACTTGAAACTTTACAGCAAAGTGATGTTCAACAACATGGTTTGTATTATTAGGGCCCATTTTTCGATGTTAATTAAAATTAGGGTGGTCCTCATTTTCACGGAAATACAAAAACTAACTTTTTTATTTGCAGAAATACACGTTTACACCTTTAAGCAAAGTTGTAGCGCAGAAAATTTAATGGAATTTTCATATATACATTTTTTGTAGCTTAAAAATTGACCGATATAGAGCAATTTTCCCTCATCAACTTAGGGTGTACCATAAAAAATGGTTTTTTCGCCCTTATTTTTTCATTTCAATTCCCACCGTTAAGTTATGTTCCGACAAGCTTTGGAACTTTTAAAAAAGCGTACTTTCGTATGCAAACTTTGCCGCTAGCTGCAATCAGTCAATAGTTATTGACGTTTTTCTAAAAAAAAAAAACACCCTTTTCAAATGTTGATTTTTATGATTGGGGCAAACACAAAAAAAGTTCAAGGCGTTATTTGAAAGGCCAATTTATATTGTTCAACATGTGTGAAAACTAGAGATATGTTATTTCTGTATCTTGAGAAAATTACATTTGAATCTGGGATGGTTTTAGAAGAAAAACTTCAAGTTATTATATCAAAATACGCGCCTTTAAAAGTTCTACAACTGGTTTAAACAAAACTTAAAGATAAAAATTGAAATAAAAAAGTAAGGACAGAAAAACTTTTTTTATGGTACACCCTAAGTTGACGAAAGAAAAGTTGCTCTATATCGGTCAACTTTTAACCTAAAAAAAAATGGTGGTGAAACTTGAAATTAAAACGAAGGCCTATTTTTTTATGTTGATTAAAATTAGGGTGGTCCTCATTTTTACGGCAATGTAAAAACAAACTTTTTTATTTGCAGAAATAGACGTTTATATTTGTGTGCAAAGTTGTAGCGCAGAAAATTTCATGGAATTTTCATTTAAATTTTTTTTTTGTAGCTTGAAAATTGACCGATTTAGAGCAATTTTCCCTCGTCAACTTAGGGTGTACCATAAAAAAATTGATTATTTTGCCCTTACTTTTTTATTTCAATTTTCATAGATAAGTTTTATTCAAACGAGGTGTAGAACTTTTAAAGTCGCGTATTTTGCTATACTAACTTTGCCGCTAAATTAAGCCAATCAATAGTTATTGATGTTTTTCTTCTAGAACCATCTAAGATTTAAATGTAGTTTTCTCAAAATACAAAAATAACATATCTCTAGTTTTCACTTATGTTGAACAATATAAATTGGCCTTTCAAAAAATCTTGATTTTTTTTGTGTTTGCCCCAATCATAAAAATCAACATTTGAAAAGGGCGTATTTTTTTTTAGAAAAACGTCAATAACTATTGATTGATTGCAGCTAGCGGCAAAGTTTGTATAAGAAAGTACGCGTCTTCAAAAGTTTCAAAGCTTGTCGGAGCATAACTTAACGGTGGGAATTGAAATGAAAAAAGAAGGGCAAAAAAAACGTTTTTTTATGGTACACCCTAAGTTGATGAGGGAAAATTTCTCTATATCGGTCAATTTTTAAGCTACAAAAAAATGTATATATGAAAATTCCATTAAATTTTCTGCGCTACAACTTTGCTCAAGGGTGTAAACGTCTATTTCTGCAAATAAAAAAGTTAGTTTTTGTATTTCCGTGAAAATGGGGACCACCCTAATTTTAATTAACAAAAAAAATTTACCTTGATGATACAAACCATGTTGTAGAACATCACTTTGCTGTAAAGTTTCAAATTTAGGCACTGGGAGCATGTTTCCTCGTAAATTCGTGATCTGGACCATAGTGCAATGAAGCAATGTAATCCCCATTTCAATGTAACCTTCCAATTCTATCGAATAGAAACACTCTTGTTCTTCGAAATGGCTGTGGTAGATTAATGAGGCAAATTTCCTATGTTTCCGTGTGTCAGTTGAAACTGAATGAATGAAAAATCATTGTAAATCGAATTGGTGACTCGTTTCAATTTGTTTGTTGAGTACTTTTGGAATATGGCGCTAGGTAGAACATAAAACTCTATAGCTTAGGTTGAGCGTATGCATTTAGAGTTTAGTAGTTGCCACGTTACTCACTTTTGGCGCCACAAGCGCAAAAAAAGTGTCGCTTGAAAAAATGTGAATTGACTTATATTGTTTGTATAGAATATTTGATAATACTATTTTTCGATGCGCCTTAGCTCCGGTGCGTTGGGGTGGCACATGTTCGTGG
>JASCZW010017231.1:0-17384 GCA_034211315.2 Aedes japonicus | reverse complement strand
AAACACGTACGTCCCAAACCCCTCTGAGACAGAAAATTTCAATTTTAAAATCGATGATACTCCATCGTTAGTCATCGGATCTTGTTGCAGTTTTTTGCAATAGATCACAAATATATTCTAGTTTCTAGATCTGTACTGGTTATTCCGAAAGTTTCCGTAGTTTAGGATTCCAAGGTGGGAGTACTGGGGTAAGTACCTGTCCAGGGATGGTGGACAAAACATTTTTAGAAACGAAACATGGCATGCGCCATATCAAACTTCATGATTTTGCAAAGCTAGGCCATCAGAAGATATTTTGAAGATTTCTGACCATACTGGCCACTAAAAGAGGCCCTGAAGGATCCGAGTTTCTCCGGAAAGTGGCCATATTCAAATCGTTGCCAAAACCTGGCTTGCGACACATCAAACTTCATGATTTTGTAAAACTAGGTCATCAGAAGACATTGCGAAGATCAGAAGACATTGGTCACTTGGGGAAGCCCTGCGGGATCCGAATTCCTCCGGAAAAGTGGGCATATTCAAATCTTTTCCAAAACCTGGCTTGCGACACATTAAACTTCATGATTTTGCAAAACATGTTCTTTGGAGAACATTTTGAGAGTGTTGGACCATACTCCCACTTTGGAATCCGAAACTACGGAAATTTTCGGAATAACCAGTGCAGATCTATAAACTAGGATATATTTGTAATCTATTACAAAAAACTGCAACAAAATCCGATGGCTAACGATGGAGTATCATCGATTTTAAATTAGAAATTTTCTGTCTCAGAAGGGTTGGGGACGTACGTGTTAAGAAAATCGAATACAGCTAGCAATGCCTTAATTCATAACATTAGAAAATAAAAAATACAAAGACTGCATTTTGTAATAGATCCATGAAATGGGACGAAGTTGCATTCATGAATAGACCCAATTTCCCTCGAATATTTCTGACTTTATAAACAGAGTTGTGTAACTTTTCGTGATACACACTACGAAATGTCTTATCAAACGTATCTTGGCAAGTGTCTAACTAGTTGAATCTCGCGTACAGCTTAAAAACTGTATGAGTGGTAATAAAAAATGTAATCGATCATTGCATAATAGGCTAAGTTAGGGGACACATCCCTATTTCATAATTTCTGTAGAAGTTGAATTTGCTGCACAAAAACACCGCTCCATACGGGACGCTTGGTTTGCATTACATGACAGTATCGACAGTCGACCTTTGTAAACTCAATGCACAGAACATACGAAAAAAAAAGAAGAAGGAGTGGAGGAGGAATGGTGACAGATCTGAAGGTATTTTGCGACAAGAGGATGTACGTGAGTGGGAAAGAAACAAATACAATAGCTTTGATGAAAATAATGGCTTCAACAGACTATGTACAGAAGTGACCTGGAAGACGTAACTTACCATCGACACCTACTCCATTCAGCAGGAAATATGACGCTCAACGTATAATTCACTCCACACAGCATGCTGGATCCACAGGAGACGCGGAAGTGAATGGGTCAACCAGCAGTGGTCTATCAGCCGATAATGATCAAGGTTAGTAGTACTTAGAAGGTAGTGTTAGACTACCAAGAGTAAATTATTGAATTTGTTATGATATGTGTTGTATGAAGCGTAACTTCATTATTTGGTTTGGTAAGTTCCATTCCTGCCTCAATAATCTGAAATGTCAGCAGCTCCAAACAACTGACCTCGAAAGTATTCTCCTAATGATGAATGATATACTTAAAACCTCACCACCAGTGAAGATTCATACCCTGTCCTGGTAGGAAAAAAAACGGGGGTAGAGTAACACTAACCTAATGATGGTGCTTCTCCTAACCATTAGCTGCGTAAATCCGTGCAAAGTGCGGACGCAGCGGAGGCGGTGGTAAAAAATGGTACGTACTAAACTATCTCATTAATTCAATTACCACCGAAACCGCAAGTGGCTCGCCGGCCCCAAATGAATATCCAGCCAACACGAGAGCACCACCCCGAAAAAAAGAACCTCCAATGTGACCGACCGCAAAACAGGCAGCCGCAAAGTTAACTCGAGCCGACAAGAAAACCGCTAAAAGCGAAAACTGCATAATTATCGCATAATGCTGGAATAATATTTTGATTTGTCATGCCTGTCAAATTACCGAGCCCTCCCGGTGAGGGTCTCTTGGCATCGAGTGTTTTTTTTTCAAACGGGGAATGTCGAATCGGAACCCGCCAACATTCTTGATTGCATGGGTTTACTAGACAATATGGCAGTGTATTCATTGCGGTGTGAGGTTGAGGTGAGGGTTACTCCTAATGAACGAATACTTACCTTTCCGAATGAGAAAAGTTGAAGCAATGCATTTTGAGTTTGCGCTCACTAGGATATTGATAAATGATGAAATCAGTAATGGCGTGTGGTATTAATCATCATATCAAATGTTTACATTTCCTGTAAAAAAAAAGTCTGCTCTCATATATATCTCATTGCTTACGCAAACGTTACGTAACTACTACGTTAAATGTCTAATAAATTTTAAAATTCTTAATTTTTTGTTATTTTTAATATTTCGTGACGATCGCCATTTGTAAAATTTCTGTTTGGTATGCTGTTTTTGCCATAAGCTTGCGTTTCGGAACAATATAAGGACCGTTCAAAATTCCGGGCTGTGCTTGAAATTGTACACAAGATTTGAGGTATGCGACGAAGGGAAAGCTGAAACTATTTCGACCACCGTTGGCTGCCAATTGACATGTATTTGGAACTATATGTTAGATTAATTCCAATCCAGCAAAATGGGAAAATCAAATTGGTCGTCCTGAAAATGACAGATTTTAAGTAATTGATCTATGTTTGATCGATCTTCTTTGGACCAAGTAGGCCCATCTACATCTCTATTAATATTGTGCGACAATTAATTACCTAGCAATACTAGCGTTTTATCTGCATCAACTGTTAGCAGATATTTGAAATCAATTATCTGCTAATTACTGGTAACTGGTCATGCTAATGTTGCTGGGTAATGCAATTTCTGTACACATTAGCGATGATGATGTTTATATCATTCATACCATTATTCCCTTATACCATTCATACCGTTCAACGTAACGTCTTACCGAATGATGACTGCCAAATTGATCAAACACGGGTGGCTACAAATTCACCACTAGCTTGGTTAACCGACTGCCCATCACACGACGGCATAATCAATGATTGCGTAGCCAAAGACGAAAGAGGCATCAGTTACCTGGCCAATGGTTGCTTGCCATTGCACCCTCAAGAGTGCCCCCCGATAGCTGCCAATCCATTACTGGCTCAATGCTTGTTACTTGTTACTACTTGTTACTGCTGAAAGAATGATGCAATTACTACAACTACTAAAAGTGTGTCTTTATTTGTCTTGTTTTAATTTTACATTGGATTTTTACATTTTAATTGTTTAGCCTAAAGGGCTCTACATCTATGTTGGTTGCTTACATTTGTTTTGTGGTTTGAAACTTTAATTTTATATTCTAGTTGACATGTCATCCCTGATGGAGATTGGTTTGTTTACATTTATAAAATTTGATAACTTACCTTCCTACCTAGTCCTGTACCTATTGATAGTCTCAATAAACGATCTTCTTAACCCTTATGTGATCGACAGGGTACCCGTGTACCTTTTCATGTTTAACATTACAAATTTTCATTGTTTATTTTAAACCAGGAAGCTTAAATTCAGTGATCTCTTAATAATAGTTGGAAGGCAACTTTTAGCATAAAAAGATTTCGTGTAGTATCAAGGGGGGCCGAATGGAGGGACTTCGATTTTTTTTTCCTTTAAGTGATCGACAGGTTACCCGGGTACCCACCGAATTCAAATGATTATAACTCTGGCTTTTATTGATCGATTTTAATTATTATGGCACCGTTAGATTCCAAAACTTAATTGCTTTAAGGAAATTATCAGCAATGACCATTTGAGTTCATCTTGTTCCCGCAAATCCGGGTTACCGGGGCTGTGTTCCGGTACGGAGACACAATATCGGAACATCTATTGGATTTGCAGGAATGTATGTCAGAATGTATGGAATAATTCCTAGAAACTATTTCTATCCTATTTAGGGCCATATGCCAAATTGTTCTTGGAACGGCCATTCTGTAACAGGTTCTCGTGAGGCCTAGAGTGGCCATAAACATACATAGAAAGAAAGCCGGGCAATGTGGGTATCAACATTCATGAAATTTCTCCAGTAGGATATTCCTCAACGTTTTGTGGCCATCTGATGATTTATCCTTGGACCTGTCAATCCGGAACAGGTTCCTGTAGGGTCTCGAGTGGCCATGAACATTTTTGAAGGAAATATTGACAATGTGGTTATCCAAATTCATGAAATATAGGATATTTCTCAATATTTTGTGGACAGTTTTGTTCATGGCCACTCGAGGACTCACGGAAACCTGTTCGAGATGATCGTTCCGAGGACAAACTATAAGATGGCCACACAACGTTGTGAAATAATTTTCTGGTTAAATTTCAGGTTTTGAAGCCCATATTGCTACAGTATCCTTCTAAACATGAAAATGGCCAGTTGAGGCCAAACGGAAACCTGTTCCGGAGAAACAGGTCCAAGGACAAATCATCAGATTGCCACTAAACGTTGAGGAATATCTTATTGGAGAAATTTCATGAATTCTGATACCCATATTGCCAGGGGTTTCTACTGAAATTGTTCATGGCCACTCGAGACCCCCGGGAGCCATTTTCGGAATGACCGGTCCGACGACAAATCATCAGATAGCTTCAAAACGTTGAGAAATATCCTAAAGGGTGATACGGTCAAAATTTGGTCAAGGGAAAACGCGTGTAAATCGGTGAAATCGTTTATTTAAGAAATCAAATTAAATTTCTTTTTCAAGTTCAATTAGTATAAAATTCAGGAAAAATATTCAGTTAGGCTTCCATTTTTCCAAATCCGAATTGCCGGGCCTTACGCTTAACCCCTGCCATCAGATTTTGTACAGCCACCTTGTCCACCTTCTTCGCCGCAGAAAGCCAGTTTGCCTTGAACTGCTGCTCGTCCTTAGCAGTTTTTTTGGTCTTCTTTAGGTTCCGCTTGACAATAGCCCAGTATTTCTCAATTCGGTGGAGCTCTGGCGTGTTGGGAGGGTTCTTGTCCTTGGGAACCACCTGCACGTTGTTGGCGGCGTACCACTCCATGGCCTTTTTACCGTAATGGCAAGATGCCAAATCCGGCCAAAACAGTACGGAACAACCGTGTTTCTTCAGGAAAGGCAGCAGACGTTTATTCAAACACTCTTTCACGTAAATTTCTTGGTTGACAGTCCCGGAAGCTATGAAAATGCTGCTTTTCAAGCCACAGGTACAGATGGCTTGCCAAACCAGATATTTCTTTGCGAACTTTGACAGTTTCGTGTGCTTGAAAATATCTGCTACCTTTCCCCTTCCTTTTGCCGTATAAAACTCCTGTCCCGGAAGCTGCTTGTAGTCGGCTTTGACGTAGGTTTCGTCGTCCATTACCACGCAGTCAAACTTCGTCAGCATCGTCGTGTACAGCCTCCGGGATCGCGCTTGGCCGTCGTATTTTGTTTATCATCGCGATTTGGAGTCACTACCTTCTTGTAAGTCGATAGTCCGGCTCGTTTTTGGCTCGATGCACGGTTGTAGACGATACACCCAGCTTATTTGCGGCATCTCGGAGAGATAGGTTAGGGTTTCGCTTGAAACTACCGGCAACTCTCTTTGTCGTCTCAGCGGCTTCCGGTTTTCGATTTCCCCCCGATCCAGACTTCCTGGCTGTCGACAAACGTTCCCCAAACACTTTAATTACATTTGTAACGGTTGATTTGGCAACTTTTAGCGATTTTGCCAACTTTGCGTGCGAGTAGCTCGGATTTTCGCGATGCGCGAGCAAAATTTTGATACGCTGCTCTTCTTGCTTGGACGGCATTTTGACAACTGAAGAGTGAATTCCAAAATCAAAATAGGAGCAACATTCTACACATACACACCTTCAAAATGAGGGTGTTCAGGTTTTTAAATGCAAAATTGAAAGAAATACGTCAAGTTGATATTGACCAAATTTTGACCGTATCGCCCTTTACTGGTGATATTTCATGAATTTTGATACCCATATTGCCAGGGTTTCTTTTGAAATACGTTCATGGCCACTCTAGGCCCTACGGGAACCTGTTACAGAATGGCCGTTGCAGGAACATGTCGGCATGTGGTCCACAATGGAATTAAAATAGTTTCTAGGAACAATACCAAAGATTTTGGCTTCCATTCCCGGAAATTTAATAGAAGTTTCCAAATAGTGACCACAGCCCAGTAACCCGGATTTACGGGAACCAGATGAATTCAAACAGTATTTGCTGATCATGTTCTAACCGCCAATGAGTTTCTGAATCTAACGGTGTCAAAAGAAATAAAATCGGTCAATAATAGCCAGAGTTATAACCATTTGAATTCGGTGTGTACCCGGGTACCCTGTCGATCACTTAAGGGTTAATCTTGGATGGATTTCAGTAGGTGAATTTCAGTAGTTCTACTTGTTCTGAACACGCTCTAAACTTGTTTTGGACACGCTGTAGCTTCAGGGGGTGTGTTTTTCCGCAACTCTCTAACTCCGGTATGTCGTGTTCAATAACCGGACAATAACGTGGCCATATTCAAATAGTTGCCAAAACCTGGCTTGCGACACATCAAACTTCAGGATTTTGCAAAACTAGGTCATGAAAACACGTTTTTAGAATTTCTAGCCATACTGATCACTTGGGAAAGGGATCCGAATTCCTCCGGAAAAGTGGTCATATTCAAATCTTTTCCAAAACTTGGCTTGCGATACATCAAACTTCATGATTTGACAAAACTTGTTCTTTGGAGAACTTTTTGAGAGTGTTGGACCATACTGGCCACTAAAAGAGGCCCTGCAGGATCCGAGTTCCTCCGGGATAGTGGCCATATTGAAATCGTGACCGAAACCAGGCTTGCGACATATTAAACTTCATGATTTTGCAATACTTTGTCTTTGGAGGACATTCTGAGGATTCCTGACCATACTGAACACTTAGGAGGCCTTGCGGAATTATAATTCATCCAGGAATTCGTTATCGTTACTGAAACCTGGCTTGCGACACATCAAACTTCATGATTATGCAAAACTTAGTCTTAAGAGGACATTCTTAGGGTGTCTGATCATACTGGCTACTTGGAGTGGCTATACGGGATCCGAGTTATTCCGGAAAAGTGTCCAAATTGAAATCGTTTCCAAAACCTGGCTTGTGACATATCAAATTTGATGATTTTGCAAAAGTTTGTCTTGTGATCAATATAGATCAGATCCTTTTCCTCCCAGGCTGAATCCGGATCCACGATGCTCGTTTTATCTGATTTCGGGTCATTTAAAATTTTGCACAAACATAATTCACACTATCAAACAATACAAAAACAAAAACGAATATCCCGTTTCAACCGCAAAACCACAATATTTGTTATGACATAAGCTCTTCTAACTATGGTTCTCTTGGCTAGTGGTCCATGCCCCAACTAAACAACTACTTTTAACAAAAGGATACTATCGTGCTGGAAAAGACACGCACATTTTAGTGCACCAAAGCGTAACGAAATTCATTAAAGGAGTACAAAGAGGACGGACATATTACAAAACTGAGGCGAGGTTTACTTTTTTCAATCTATCCTATGTGCATAAGCAATACGATAAAGTTTCCTGGAAAACGATTTGGTTAGATATATCGTAGGAAATTCAAAGAATGTCCTCCGAAGACAAATTTTTGCAAAATCCTGAAGTTTGATACGTCGCAAGCCAGGTTTTGGAATTTTTTGAATATGACCTCTTTTCCGGAAGAACTCGGATGTCGCAGTGACCAGTATGGTCAGACATCCTCAACATGTCTTCCGAAGGCAAAGTTTTGCAAAATCATGAAGCTTGATTGTCGGAAGCCAGGTTTTGGTATCGATTTGAATATGGCCACTTTTCCAGAAGAACTCGGATCCTGCAAGAGCTTCTTAAGTGGCCAATATGGTCCAACACTCTCAGAATGTCCTCTGAAGAACAAGTTTTGCAAAATCATGAAGTTTGATGTGTCGCAAGCCAGGTTTTGGAAAAGATTTGAATGTGGCCTTTTTCCGGAGGAATCCGGATCCCGCAGGGCTTCCCAGAGTGACCAGTATGGCCAGAAATTCTCAAAACGTCTTCTAATGACCTTTTGCAAAATCTTGAAGTTTGATACGTCGCAAGCCAGGTTTTGGCAACTATTTGAATATGGCCACTTTTCCGGAGGAACTCGGATCCTGCAAGAGCTTCTTAAGTGGCCAATATGGTCCAACACTCTCAGAATGTCCTCTGAAGAACAAGTTTTGCAAAATCATAAAGTTTGATGCGTCGCAAGCCAGGTTTTGGAAAAGATTTGAATGTGGCCTTTTTCCGGAGGAATCCGGATCCCGCAGGGCCTCCCAGAGTGACCAGTATGGCCAGACATTCTCAAAACGTCAATTTTAAATTTGAAATTTTCTGTCTCAGAGGGGTTGGGGACGTACTTGTTAAGTGAGACTATCAATAGTTAAGGAGTTGCTCAGATGTGTTGCTCCGGGCTCGGTGCTCCCGGGCCTGGAAAGTTGTGTACTCGATCGACTGCGGTTGCCGATCGATGTCATCGGTTGATTCGGGGCGCCTATCGTAATCGACAGTGATGTCGGCCTGTTGGCACCGATGCTAGTTGCACCTGGTTACCAAAAACCGGTTGACACAAGACTCAACTTCAGCCACCACTGGCTAGAGGTCTGAGCTGAGTTCTTGGCACACGACCGGCTGGGTGATGTTTATACCCATGTAGATGAGAAAGATGACGATTGTTGAGTGGGCCCTGGATCTGCTCAACCGGGTGAGGGTTTTCAGGCCCAGGTCCTCCTGAAGGATGGAGCCGTTCTTGTTTCGTCATGCGTTACCCCAGGTTTCATGCCTTGCATTCAGGTCGCCGGCGATGATGAACTGCCCATGCTTCCGAGTAAGCTTGATGATATCGTTTCGTTACGTCGTATCTGTCCCGTTGATCGCGTTTGCTTGTTTGGGACAATAGGCCACGATGATAGTGATAGGGTCGGCCCTATCATCGGGGGTTTGATCTTGACTCCGATGGCTTCGATGACTTGGATGGCTTGATCAAGTCTGATCAGTCGGAAATCTGGGAGGAATACATTGATTTCAGGCTTGATATGCGTCTTGGTTATGATTGCCAAATCAAGTGGCTCGTTTGTGAAGGAAGTCGAGGAATTCGATATTCTTGCCCTCCAGCGAGCAAGCGTTCCAGGTGGCTATTTCGATGATTTTACTATCTATTAAGGAACGCAATTATGGCTTGAATGTATTTCGAACCGGTTCAGGAGGGTTGCTAGATGATAGTGAACTGAGCCAGCATTGCAACGATTTCCTCCGTTGTTAGTATCGAATCATCGATCGCGCCGGAAGCTGCACCAGAGTACGACGGTCCTGGAAGAGAATTTTGGGATAGCTGGGTTGCTGCAGCTGGGTACCGAAAGTTTTGGGAGCATTTGTCGTGGCAGGTGAGCGGGAAAGTTCTCGGTCGTGGGGGCCGGAGGCGGGCCATATTGACGTCGACGGCTGGGTTGATTGTTGGCTGAGGATTTTCTGCGAATTTCATTAAAGTCTGCCCGCAATAGACATTCTCTGCTGGTTGCTTTGTGTGCTGCACCACAGTTGACACACACAGGGTCAGCATCCTCCATCCGCTCATTCCATGAGACAATTTTTAGTGCCATGTCCAAACATCAGGCAATTCTGGCAATGAGTGACATCGAGGTGGATCGGTTGGTAGCAGTCCCACTTGACGACGATGTGGAACAAGGGTCGGATGTTTTGGAGGTCCTTCATAAACGTCGAATTCTTCTCGAAGTGAATCTGGTACAACCCGATAGCTTCGAGAGACGTCATGTTGACGCATCTTGTTAATTTATATTGGTTTTAATCCATTGGATCATAATTCATAAGGCAGATCCTCCGCCTTCTTCATCGGAAAGCCAGGAAAAACACCTTGAATGGTTTGATCGCCTTCGGTTTGATCGATTCCGTGTGTAAAATATTACACTTTCATCTGTCTACCCAGGTAACCAATACCCGTCCAATAGGAAACAACAAAATTATATCAAGTTTTGTTATTCAGTTACGTTGTTTTTATAACATAGATTGTTAGAATTTAGATCGCGGATGTTGTTAAAATAACAGAAATAGTAACAGAAAATCCCCTAGAGATAACAAAATTATAGCAAACTATGATATAGATATAACATAAACGAAACAAACTTTGTAACAGTTTTGTTAAGATGTAGAAAAATAATATCAGCTAGTGTTAGAATTCATTTATTTCTCTACGCAGATTGTGCTTCTCATGGCATTATATCTGAATTTGTCATAAATATGTTTTATAATTACTCAGATGAGAAAGATCTCAAACAAATTTATATCATAATCAGTTAATTGTAGCAAGGTTTATTATAATTTTGTTATTTTTATGTTATACCCTCGTGGTCGGGTAAGCAGTTCCAAAGCGTCTTTACGGCAGCCTATCAAGCATTTAGGTCGCCTAAAATGCAACAAAAATACCACTTTTGGTCCAATATACGGCTGTTTTACTGCAATGCTATGATAATGCTTCATTAATGCTGTTTTGCATTCGGAATGCTTATTACAGGCTACAAGCATTTAAATATTATTTGAAATGCAGCTTTACAGCAGATAGCATTCTAGATGCTGATATAACGCTAATATAATGCTTGTTGCATCTGAACTGCAAATTTAGGGCTGATTTACTGCATATGCTAATGCTTATTGGTTACCTGGGTAAGGATTCCCTTTACCACGTTGTAATGGGATAGCGCCGAGACAATCACCTTCTAACCATGCGGGCAGAATTGGATTGTGAACCGCAGGCTCTTGTTGATGTAGAAGTACACCTTCTCCAGGAGGCCTTCTGGAAATCCCTTCACAAATAGCGATGGCATTTTCTTATTCTTTTCTATGTTTGGCTTAACACCGTTTTCCAGAAAACCGTAGCGATTGTTAGCCAAGAGCATTTTCGATGATTTCATATCGTCGTGTCTGTTCAATCGAGAACGTTTCCTAGTTGAGCTGGTGCCGGCATCACTGCGCGATGACTTCCCATACCGGGGTCGGGCTGTGTATCTTACACTGCGAGAGGGTACAGCACCAAAACGAAATTACTTACAAATGTTCAGTACAATCAACACCAACGAGATTCTTTTCTGAGGTTCACAATAGTGGTTAAACAAACTAGAATAATATGTTTTCTTTTAGAATAATAAATCTATAGTGTATCGTAGTTACTTAATATTCATTTTCATTTACTTTTAATTTTCAGTAGTAGCTGTACTTAGGTTCTAACTATATTTTATTTAACTTCAGTGATTTAAGCGAAAAATAACTCTAAAATCAAAAACAATCCACTTCAACTGTCAGTTCACCAGAAGGCAAGATGAATTTTCATAATTTTCCCTAAAGTTCTTCTCCGTCTTCGGTACGTCATCGCGATGGACGGCGAATGCTTGAGGGTATTTTTTTTTTTTTAATAATCATTTATTTGTACAGGCTCAATCGAATTCACTTTACAGAGCCAAATTTTCATATTTTTATACATCATTTATCTTAAAACTAAAGTTAGGAGGATAGAGCCGATTACTCGCGGCCGTCTCGAGGTTAATAGGTATAACAAATTACGGATGGGAAGGAGGGTGGGAATTTAAAGTATGGTTACATAACACATTAAATTTAAATTCAGAATTATCTAAACACTTATAACTATACAACTTATGGTTTTCTTTTGACTTGAACATTTCTTGAAAAAGAAAAAAAAAAACACACACACATACACATATAAAAAAAAAAACTTATTCTAAACATACAGGTTAAACTAACTACAATCTAATGCTAATGTTAGTCAAAAACACATAAATGAGTTTCATGTACTCCAAATCACGTACAGCCAAAATATCTCGAATTGGCACATTGGGTTGTCTACCTCGAGCCCGAAGGGAATCATAAAGCTCAGATCTGACTCCAGAATGCTCAGCACAAGACCAAATAACGTGATCTGCGTCCTGATAGCCTTGTCCACACTCACAGAGATTGCTGTCGCTCAGCCCAACCCGGTAGAAATGAGCGTTCAAAGAATAATGATTCGACATGAGGCGAGACATGACACGAATGAAGTCTCGACCCACATCCATCCCGCTAAACCAAGATTTCTTCGACACCTTTGGGATGATAGAATGTTGCCATCGCCCCAAATCTCCTTTACTCCATTTATACTGCCAGCTGACGAGTGACTGTTGACGAAAAATAGGAAAAAATTCGTTGAAGGCGATTTGTCGATCACAAATATCGCCTTCCATAGTGCCCACCTTTGCAAGCGAGTCCGGTTTCTCATTGCCCGGAATTGAACAATGAGATGGGACCCATACAAAGGTGATGATAAAATAACGCGAAGATAAAGCACTTAGAAGCTCCTGTATTTTCATGAGAAAATACGAGGAGTGCTTTACCGGCCTCAATGAGCGAATAGCCTCTATAGAACTGAGACTATCCGTGAAAATGAAGTACTGATCCGGTGTTAATGAGGCAACAATTTCTAGCGTAAAATGTATTGCCGCTAATTCAGCGACATATACGGAATAAGGAGCTTGAAGTTTACGGTTGGCGCTATAAATTTCATTAAATATACCAAAGCCTGCTGACTGCTCTATCAAAGATCCGTCAGTGAAGAACGATTTAGTGGAATCAACTTGGCCAAACTTTGCAGCAAATATCACCGGAGCAATCATAGGACGATGATGCTCTGGGATTCCACGAAGCTCCTGCTTCATGGATAAATCAAAATGAACCGAATTGTCGAAATCGGAGAAGCAAACACGATTGGAAATGTTCGGCGAAGGGCTGACATCCTGTGTTATGTACAAATGGTACAAGGTCATGAAGCGGGTTTGGGGGTTCAACTCAAGGAGCTTCTCAAAATTTTCGATCACCTCGGGGTTCATAACTTCACACCTGGTGAGGAGCCGGAGAGATAATTCTGAAAACCGATCCGAGAGTGGCAACATGCCAGCCAGCACTTCAAGACTCATGGTGTGAGTCGAGTGCATGCAACCTAACGCGATACGAAGACACCGATATTGAATACGTTCCAGTTTAATGAAGTGCGACCGAGCCGCTGACTGAAAACAAAAACTACCGTATTCCATAACCGACAAAATCGTTGTCCGGTACAACGTTAGAAGATCTTGTGGATGAGCTCCCCACCAGGTTCCGGTAATTGTGCAGAGAAAGTTGATCCTTGGCTGGCATTTTCGCTTCACATACTCAATATGGGATCTCCAGGTGCACTTTGAATCGAACCAGACCCCAAGATATTTAAATGACATAGAATGAGTTATCGGCTTACCCCAAATTTGAAGCTTCGGTTGTGCTGGGTTATGCTTCCTAGAAAAAACTACCAACTCAGTTTTCTCCGTAGAGAATTCGATACCTAGCTCTAGAGCCCAAGTAGACAAATTGTCTAAGGTATCCTGTAAGGGTCCTTGCAGATCGACCCCATTGGGTCCAGTGACAGACACTACGCCGTCATCTGCAAGTTGTCTTAACGTACAATTGTCACTTAGACAACCGTCAATGTCTTTGACATAAAAATTATACAAAAGGGGCTCAAACATGATCCCTGGGGAGACCCATGTAGCTAAATCGTGAAGCTGTAGAGGTTCCATGAGAGAAGCTCATATGTTTCTCTGACAGCAAATTGTACAAAAAATTGTTCATTAATGGTGAAAAGCCACAAGCGTGGAGTTTATCTGAAAGAACTTCAACAGATACTGAATCAAAAGCCCCTTTATGTCCAAGAATACAGAAGCCATTTGCTCTTTTTTAGCAAAAGCTAACTGAATATCTGTGGACAGCAACGCGAGACAGTCGTTCGTTCCCTTTCCCCTACGGAAACCATATTGAGTATCTGAAAGCAGGTTGTTCGTCTCAACCCATTTGTCCAGACGGAAAAGGATCATTTTCTCCAACAACTTTCGAATACAAGATAACATCGCGATGGGTCGATAGGAGTTGTGGTCGGACGCGGGCTTACCAGGTTTTTGAATGGCAATAACTCTCACCCGTCTCCAATCATCCGGTACAATGTTGAGTTCCAGAAACTGATTAAACAAGTTCAACATGCGCCTCTTCGCGACGTCTGGGAGGTTCTTAAGCAAGTTGAACTTGATCCTATCAGCCCCTGGAGCCGTATTGCCACACGAAAGGAGTGCGAGAGAGAACTCTACCATTGAAAAGGGTTTGCCAATCTCATCTATCGAATTCGTGTTTTCGCGAGGAATCATCCGTGCCGGCACAGAATCTGGACAAACTTTTCGCGCGAACTTTAGGATCCATTGGTCCGAGTACTCCTCGCTCTCGTTGTTCGTAGTTCGGTTACGCAACCTTCGCGCCGTGTTCCAAAGAGTACTCATCGACGTTTCGCGCGATAGCCCGTTCACAAAAGTTCGCCAGTAACCGCGTTTCTTGGCCTTGATGAGGCTCTTAAGTTCGCGTTCGAGAGCCGTGTATACTTCGAAGTGCTCAGGTGTTCCACGTCTACGGAAAACTTTAAACGCGTCGGACTTTTTACGGTAAACCTCGGTGCATTGCTGATCCCACCATGGAGAAGGAGGTTTCCTGCGAGATGACGTCCCTGGAACTGGTCGAGTTTGAGCTTGAAGCGCGCTGTCTAAGATCAGGTTGGAGAGGAAGTTATACTCTTCCAGCGGTGAAAGCCTTTCTACCGTCGTTACGGCTTCATCTACTGCTGTCCTAAACTTTGTCCAATCGATGTGACGACTTGAGGGTATAGCTTACACCTTTTTGTTAGTTCACTGTCGTTTACAATGCTGTATTATGTGGAGAAGTGATGCAAATTGATCCTAATTTTTACCATTAGTGAATTTCCTCTACTCTCATTTTCTTTATCACTGCTTAAAAAACAGTTCCCATTTCGTCGAAGTTGTGTTTATGACCAAATCTAGATTAATTTACACACCGTTGTTGCATCAGTATGATAGAATCTAGCATATATGTGATAGCTTCAGACATATAACCTTCCTGGTCGTATTAAATTTGTTAACTGAGCTGGAAATTATTAGTTCCGCATGCTTTTTGCAGTGACCTTTTCTCGCACCGTCTCTAACCGTTTTCAGGATGTCACTTATTGCGCTCATGTCTTCCGTGCATAACAATGATTGATTTTTGTCCTTTGCTTCTTGAACACTTTCCACCTCACAGCTAGATTCACAATAACTACACCGTAGTGGAATGCCTTTTTCTTACACTGTCACTCTGACCTTTCATCAATTCAACAACAGTTGGCAGGGGCAATGTTTATGGTAGGCTGTGGTTGGAATACCAAAATTCCAGAGCTGTGCAAAACGATAACTTGGAAGAGGAGAAGTAGCTAGGCCGGAGCCAGATTCCGTTGCTTCCAGCTATTGAACCCAGACACAAAAGAACCGAGCAAAGATATTCAATTATCGAGCAACAAAGGAGCAAACAAGCTGGAAAAAATGATGCTTTTCCGATGTTATGCCGTTTCGGCGTGGCGTCGTCTCTGTCGTCGTCGTCGTCGTCATCATAGTCGTTTTTGATAGATCTTCCCATCCGCCGACGATTCTTTGGCCAGCCGAACCACCGCCAGTGATTTTGAAAAACGACACCTAGGCTGCTGTGGAAGATTTTGCCAGTCTCAAGAGCGATGTCTGAGTAGCGGTTGTAAAGGGAAGTAAAAGTGAGCCCAACCTCCAATGCCGCTTATACTTACCACAGGAGCCAGGAGCAGGATAAAAAAAACTGCGGTCACGCACGAATGAGAAATTCACTTCCGGCTGTTTGCGTTTTGATTGCCTAGATCAAGGCGCGTTCTTTCGCGTTGAAATGAAATGGGCAATATAGAAAATATAATTTTTGACGGACGTGGATCCGTTCATGAGCAGTGGAATAAAAAAATATTAATAATAAATGTAAGCGCAGAAGATCATAATTGAGCCTGACCTGAGGTTAGGTGGATTTATTCCAATGTTTCACCTCGTCAGCTCGATATTTATTTATTTCGTTTTAATTATTCCAATAGACCGAATTCAGGAGATTTTTAGTAAGATACTAGCTGTACCCGGTGCGAGCTTTGCTATGCCTCCAACAAAATGAATGAAAATTTAATAGAACTGGCGCTTTCATGTATTTTTAAGAATGTGTTTTGTTAAAATATTTTCGTTTGCTAATATGAGTATTTTTTTTGCAAAATGAAACGTATGTGTGAATTTTTAATTATACCCTCAGAACTTTAGTTTCTACCATGGTTTTTTTTCTGTGTAAAAGCATTTCATAGACAAATCATTAATCTTCAAATTACGCCGTATCCCGTCAGTTTGAACGTAATTTTCGCTTGCATAACCTTAGATTAACTTCTTGTGTATAATGTAGCACTGAGAGTAACTCAAGAATCCATCTTTCTTGACTAAGAAGGGGTTCAAACTTCTATTAGGACATGCTGCTTACCCGAGAAATACACATTTTGTGTTTTAGTTGCCTGTATGATTCTCCATTTTGGTTAAAATTTCTGTTTCATTTGTATGAGACCCTCCCTCCAGAAAAAGGAGGGGTCTAGAACCACAAAAATAAAACAGCCTCCAAAAACCCTCACATGCCAAATTTTGTTCCATTTGCTTGATTAGTTCTCGAGTTATGCAAATTTGTGTTATATTTGTATGGGGGGCCCCTCCCCTTTCAGGCGAAGGAGGAGTCTCGAACCATCAAAAGAACCTCCACCAGCCCCATAATCCTCTGCATACATATTTTCCTTACAGTAGGGATAATTCTCATGTTTGGTTTTAATTTGTGTTCCATTTGTATAAGAGCCCCTCCTTCCAGAGGGAGAAAGGATCTCAAAACTCCGTGGAAAATTTTTTCGCCTTCAATAACTTCCACATGCCTAATTTGGTTGATTAGTTTTTGAGGTATGAAGTTTGTGTACATGTTTATGAAGTCGAGTAATGAAGTTTTATTTGTATGAGAGCCATCCATTTCTGATAAGGAAGGGGTCTCAAACTACCATAGAAACATTTATTGTCTCAAAAAACCCTCACGAGTTATGCAGAAATTTGTGTTTCATTTGTATGGGAGCCCCTCACCCCTCTTCTAAATGAGAAAGGAGTCTCAAACCATCATAAGAACTTTCTCCGGCCCAAAAAACTCTTTCATACAAATTCTCAAAACAGCAAAGATAAATGTCATGTTTGCTTAAGATTTGTGTTTCTTTGTATAAGATCCCATCCCATCCAAAAAGG
>JASCZW010017230.1:0-17362 GCA_034211315.2 Aedes japonicus | reverse complement strand
GAACATCATTACAAACTACAGCCAGACACATGATGATGACAGCAGCTACCAACCATTGCATTAATATGAATGACACCACAGCAGGCGATCCTGCCGTTCCAGAGCAGATGAAACGTATGCACGGTGTCCTTGCTTCCGTCTACAGACGGTTCATTGACTCCAATGAGAATATTCAATTCATCGTTTGAGGTCTGCGCACATAAGATGCCTGATTGATGGCCAAGTTCGATCATGAATGGTTGAAGAAAACAGCCAGACATTAGCAAACGTTATCCATGACAAGAGAGTTCCTGATTAGTTCAGAGCTGAGATGACTTAACGTGTTAGTTCAAGGATACTACATATTCGTTAGCATCCGCTCTCGTCATTATGGTACCAGCACTGCTCAGCGAGATTACAAAGAGCATTACAGAGGCTCTGTGATTTGCTGCAGCTTCAACCGGTCATTCACATTGAAAATGAAGTTCCAAATATGACATGAGACCTGTAGCTGCAATATTCCGTTCATTGTCATTCTGTGATTGAGCATCGAGTCAACCGTTATTTAGCTATAACTGCTCTTTCATCTGGCGGGCAGGCCCCTTAAGGAATGTTTGAGGATTTATTCGCAGCCGGTTCTGGATGGGCACAGTATATAGTATCCAAGTTAGTCTGCTGTCTGTATGATATTTGCAGTTATATCTTCGTAGGACAGCCCTTTATAAAACGAGTGTTTGAGTCTGAATTTGATCAGCAGCCTGCAGAGTGTTTTCACGAACTGGTCAATATGCACATAGGCACGTCACACATAGTTTAGTTTCGTTGTCGGTTATTCCATTTGAAACTTCTAAAGGAGATGCAATTCTGAGTCATTGATTGAACATGATTACAGTCTTGAAACTTGCACAGGGGTTGTCCTCCAGTTTCAGAGAAGAGGTGGATGATGCCTGCAATGAACAAGGAAACAGCGCTTGAGAATGGAATACCTTCACAGATAAAGATCTAGTTAATGGTTGTTCGTGTTATTCACTTCAAATGGAGTCTCAAAGAGTAAGCGTCTATTGTCGGTCAGCCGTCGAGTTCTTTGTTGCCTTTGGATTTATGTGGACATTTGAGTTTTGCATCATGGTTAACGATTGCCTTAAAAGGTATGAGTGAAGACGTATGTGGTATGAAAGCCGTCTTTTCATGTCATCTTACGTTGAGTTGAGGGGACCTGTTCCATGATTTGCCTATTATTTGAAACGGATTGCTGATTCTATCAACTGATCATCACATTGGGAAACAGTTGATCTTCTACCAGTCTCTGTGGTACACTCATCATATACCTGCAGATGTATTCTGGATATTTCGCACAGATTCTCCATTTTCAATCATCGGTACATTTGCATTCTTCTTGTTTCATAAGATTTACATTGAACAGTACTCTCTATTGTAGTGAAGTTCTGATAACAGGATTGATGTTTTGGCATAGACACCTTCTTCCTTTACATTCCAGGATTAGATTTGCTGGCGATAGCATCAAGCAAAACAGAGCTGAGATCCATATTTCCGGATAGTCGGTAGCAACCGCTTTTACAGACATTTTCTTACATGTCTTATTGATATACCAGATATTGTAACTTATGATTTCGACACAACTACATATGGTTTGCCAAATAGTCATTGTCACAAAACTAGATAACTGCAGGTTTGCAAAGCCGACTGAAGTTTAAAGTCTCGAGTACGTATCGTCGACGACATAAGAGGCTTGCAAAAATGGTATCGTTCCAGCATTTATCACTTTTGCGGCAGAATGAAGGTCGTTATATTAGTACTTTCCGATTGCATATTTCGATTTTACGTTTGCTTTTATGATTTTGACTTCATACAGACATTGAGGCACAGAAAATTGATTCCTTCACATGGCTACTACCTTCTGTCCATTTACATATACTTCAATTTATTCCACTTTATCTCGATTCATAGTCAAATGCTGGCTAACATTATTTGATGAAGATGGCATTGTAGTTTTATTAATTGCGTCAGTCTGGATTACGTTGTTTGTAACAGGTAACCATTTCGATATTTTGCTGAATTAGAACAAGAATGTTAATATATACCACGAAATAAAAATGGAGATGTCATTCGTATTATATAAAATCGTTTCAGCGATCCGTGATACAATTCAAAAATCTAATTTTGTACAGCGTCTCGAGATTATCACGATATGTTTTGGTTTTCAACAAAATAATCTCTGCGCGGCATTTGATATCGCGTGAACGTCATCGCTACACGCTGGGGAATATCGTCTCGACATCTTTTTCATGATAAAGGATAACAGCAAAACAGCACGGAGCGTTGATGTATTCTCCATTCGTTTTTTCCAAACACGATATCAAATGCATTGCACAGTACGTCAACTGACATCTTCATAAATAGATGACACGTAGTTAAATGGTCTACCTGACAAACATTTATAGAGGCCTGAGTCATTTGTTGCACTATCTGTTGTCACACATATCACTACTCAATTGATATTACGTGAGACATTGCTATATACAAAGGCCCAAAAGACAGTAAACTTGCTTGTGAAACTAAAGAAAATAAGTTAAACCGGATTACCCAGCGACAGCGATTCTCAACGCAGCATCCACAAGGCCGGTGATTTTATCGAAAAAATAGTCAGCCACTGCTAGGTACGTTGAAGAAATTTTTATGAAATGACGAGAAGGAGAGCCATGAAGTTCTGTGGTCGATTTCGTCTGTTCATTTTACTTGACATCCAAGAAATAATCCCACAGGGATTGCCGATGAACTTAATTCATGGCGTAGGCATATGGAGACGGCAAATTGATTGCTGTTATTTTACTACATTTTATGAAAACAGTACAAAAAATAAAAATAGCAACTGAATAACGATTATTCAGAGTTTTATACCATACCGTTCATTTATAATTTAAATGAATTTAATACGTTC
This sequence comes from Aedes japonicus, assembly GCA_034211315.2. Taxonomy (NCBI): domain Eukaryota; kingdom Metazoa; phylum Arthropoda; class Insecta; order Diptera; family Culicidae; genus Aedes; species Aedes japonicus. The sequence continues at coordinate 14,424 of JASCZW010017230.1, read as the reverse complement.
GCAGACTTTGTGGGGTAGTATCGCGCTCTGGAAAGTCTACCAAAAGTTTACGATGGGGAAGGGGAGGGGGTTTGAAAGTGTCAAATTTCGTCTACGTGGCAGCGAGCCTCAGTTGGTGTGCCAGTACATTGACTTATCCAGCATTGTTAGCTGATTCTGTCGGCAGCGTGTTAATCGATCGATGATTATCTCTACGATACGATTGTCGCCGTAGCGTCAGGCGCGTATCCATGAAGGTTCGCACGGCGCGCAAAGCTTTCATAACCGTTTCATTGATCGTGCATGTTATGACTGTTCAACCGACAATCCGTCGCAGAATCAATTTAGTCAACGTTTGCCGTCCGCTGAATACTGATTTTGCTGGATCACGGTGCAGATGCGATGAAGACGCCCCGCAGTTTTACTTGCGGGTAACGATCGCGATCAAGATGGTTCTGCAGTCCGATATCCGCGATGTTCCAACGGTCCGCAAACCGTAGCGACTACGAGCGGTAACGTCTATTTGGTAGCGCCTATGCAGCAGTACTTAGCTTAATACTTTCGTTTCCAGATTGGGCCAATGTATCATATGTCGACATGCACAAGGTGCGGGAATCCTGACTACGCATAAAGACAATCAAACGAGGCCGATAGCATTGTTGCGTTGTCACTTCATCCACAACGTTAATTATCGACTCAGAAAACAATACAAAAAACTGACGAGTGTCCGTGATGAATGAGCGTATTTCGAAGATCTGCGAAGATTGAAAGGGATTATCTTCGACTATCAGGGACGGCCTGGAAGTATGATACCGCCCGGCTGAATAAACGATGATCTCGACGCTGATGAGGCAACGGTTTTGTGGGTGAAGGCGATGGCATCGACACACAACACGCATTTTCTGCGATAAAGCATAGAGCCAGGTCCAGAGTTCGCATAAAAGCCACCGGCGTGTAAGAAAGGGCACATGAAGATGGATCGGCTGTTCCAAACGAAAGCAAACGCGGCAACTGAGTGTTATAAAGCTCAATTCTTCAGGTACCGATGACGCCGAAGCGTTTAGGATCAGGCTTCGACTTTGGGATCGAGCCATCAGGCCCATCAAGAAAATCGCTGTTATCTAGACCTGTCTTTATCAACGCTGATATGATTGCCAGTCCCTTTGAGTTAATTGAATAGCAAGAATGATTGAGCAACAAAGTAGTTCTCCACAGTTGAAATTTCAGTGCTGTTTTATATGTTAGCTTCATCGTAGGCTTGTCACATTAAATGCAAGATAAATATCTTGCCCACATATCTTTGCTGCAATGCATATGATACGGGTTTCAATAACAATTATCTATTACTGGAAAATGCTTATTCTCACCTTACGAGACAAATAGCATTTGAACTAACTTCATCATGTACAAGATGCTATTATAAATGCTTGCGTTATCTGAAATGCAGAATTAGGATTGGCTGATTGCATTATGCCATTGCTCTACCTGGAGAGCTCATACAGATCAGTGAGATACCTAATGTCGGTTGTTATCCACAAGGCCAGGATTCTCCAGGCGTTATTTTACCGCTAAAGACAAACTTACAAAACATCAATTGCAATACCTGTCAGCTCATATTAAAAGAATGAAGACGAAAGTAATAAAATGCAACACAAGATAATTGACAGGAAGGTGATTAATTAACGATCAGTAGCTGGCATTGACAAGACTTGCTCATAAATTCCGACGAGTCTTCATACGAAAGGGAGAGGCGTTGTTCGTTCGTCTGCCTGAATGTCACATCGGTATCCATCGGTAAAGAAGGTACGTACAGCGTGCGTGAGTTGTCATCCAGTTCATCGAGCGTCTGATTGTCTCACTGAGGTACCACAGGACCTGGGAAACTCAATGGTACTTATTAGCGATATAAACAGTTTTACTGCCATACCGAATCAGCACACTCAGTACCAACTCCACAATTTACACACCCCTGTTACTATCTGGAACTGATCTGACACAAAAATCATATTCAACGAGCCAATATCACATATGTTCTCCCGTAATCCCAAAACTTTACTAAAATAATTTCATGCTAATGAACTAGAGGGGCTGAAGGAAAATTGCGCCTTATACTGAGTTCACTCACTCCATTTCACTCTCATCCCTATCAACTCTTCTGAGGCCCTAGCTCACTTTTTCAGTTCTGAACGGATCGCAGTACCATGCACTGAAGAAAATGGGGCTCAAGGCACACACTTCATCTCACGCAGTTCAACTAAACTTCTCTCGTTATTACATTACGTCACCATGAGTTTAGACGTCGTCACGAGGTTGCACTGAAATCCCGAGGCCACAGCCTTCCGCAAGGAAACAATCATATAGGAGCAACGAAAAAAAGATATGACATCTGTTTGACAGGATCTTACTGTGTCAATTAATTTCTACATTAAGAGGGATGATAAAAATCATATTATTATTACAGTTGAAATAATACACCAGCGCTGGGGCTGTTTGTCATACTGAAATGTCTGAGTAACAATAATACAAGATGGAGATTACATTGTGATAAAATACATTTATGTTGCATGGGTACGTGTAGCAAGATCATTTCTGAAACTGATGAAAATCACCTTTTTCTTCTCTCGAAGAAGTTTGTCCCCACATGCGAGTTGACGAATATGCAGAGCAGTCACCTGGAAAGGTGCAAGGGGTATTGACAGATTGGTGATATTCGTTACTGCCAAATTATATGGAAAGTACGTCTGGTCGCCAAGAGATCACGAGAAGGGTCAGGTTTAGGTTTGCTTGATCTCCTTTCTGACTTATTTGGATCCAGTTCTAGGAATTTCAAGATTGTTTACTTGAGCTGCTTATCACGAATGAATTTAGGTACTGTGTCAAACTAATAGTCAGTATTACGCAATCAAATTAGAATAGATATTATTGAGATTACAGCTGCATTTAATTCCATTTTAAGCTATCATTGTAAATTTCTGCGGACATAATGGATGCCCTCGACATGGGGATCGACACACAGACTGCAGAGCTGATACTGATTATGGGGGAGCATGGAGCTCTTGACGCCTTTTCCATAACAAATTATCCAGAATGATGTACGTTGAGCCGATAAAGAGAACAGCGATTGGCTGGTTCATGAAATTCATGTCAAGATTTGACTGAGGAATGTGAATTTGATATTGCTATAGATAAAAACGCTAAGGCATACGTTTATTTATCGTTCTAATTACGAAACGAGCGAGCGTTTACGAGAAAACAAATTTACTATATGTTCAGTGGTTGTGATTAAACTTTTCAGTCGAATTTCAAGGAATTTACTGCGTTACTAATGATAGCCAGTTTCTAGCTCTTTGCCACTATTTTATTTTGTTTTTCAAATGTGATAACTGTCAAACTATATCAGCACACGATATCATGTCAGCCAAAGCTTCACGCTGAGGCATTGCTGCTTCCTTTATTCAAAGATTTATCTCAGAATCATGGTTGAATTGTTAGAATATGTAACAGTGCAGGATTTGCGTTTATTATTGACTGACGTAGTTGTTGAATTGTGTTTAAAGTGTTGATCAATTTTGTCTAATATGAATTTCACATCACTCAATTCTGAAATGCTGTGTCAATGAATTTTATATGAATGTTCATCGAATGGCTTGTTAAAAATAAGAATTCGAAAAAAGACAAAAGAAATTGCCTATATTGATATGTTGTAGTTTTCAACGCTCTTAAACATATTTTATGTGAAAAGAATAAATTAATGTCATTGATATGATTAAAGAGAATATATCAAAAATTGAAATTAGATATTCTGTTAGGTCACTGTCAATTTCAGCTTAAATAAATGTATTTCAAGAACTGAGTTTTTAGAATAGACTTAAAAACAACTTGCGTAAATATCAGAAAAGTTGACTGTTGAAAGCGTTGTTATTTGAAGTGAAAAAACAGCAAGATTGGTGATTAAATGATGCAGTGATTGACTTCCATGTTACCAGATCCCTTCTGAAGAGGGAATTTGATTCTCTGTTAGTGCTGTTAACAGACGCGTGCCTTAGGATGCAACTGTCGAGAATCATTCACTTGCAGAGGCATAAATTACTAGGTACCTGAATCTGATTTTGGTCAGATGGGTGTTGAGTCTTCGACACTTCCATTGATTGAGGTCTTGGGATACCATACCAGCATCAGCCAGATACAGAGCGTGAACATTTATGTTGTGGCCTTATTTTGAGATCTAGATTGCAGAGAATTCACTTGTCAGAAATTAGTCGTAAAATTATGAGATCACTGACTCAACAGTTCAGAGTTCTTCACGTTAGAGGCTCACATAAATTGTTGGCCCTAGAGGGTCTGAGCTAGCGGGACATTTTTAACTATAACGGTAGCCAGGTCTCCATTTAATTAACTATTCCTGATAGATGTTGGCCCCATACGTGCAGACTTCTCTGGTGTCTCACTTGAGTTAGTTATTCTACACTGCACATTGTAGATGAAATACGCGTATCTGCCGAAGATAGCAAAGGTAGCAAATTAAAATGGAGATTACTAATTTTTCTTCAAAATTATAGTTGCATGGATCTGATCTCGAGATTATTACATAGGTATCTTCGAGTAGGTCAAGGTTTTTTGAATGGTGCATGATCATATCTACACAATGCATTATCTCATTTTCAGCTCCATCTGGAAATTCAGGCAGTCATGCCTGCTGTAATTCGACTCCACATACAGAATTTTTGATATCTTCGTTTATATAGGTGAACGCACAAATTAATAACACCTTCTACTGAGAGATTTATTCCAAATGATTGAGTCAATAATATATTTGATTGTTCCAAAATATTTGTGACAAAAATACCTTCTTTAATTCTTTTTGTGTTATGCCTTCACGATAATTTTGATCCGATATATTCAAACATACGAATATTACTGAATGAGGGCCTAATTACAATACGTCACATAGTATAGATTGATTCTAGCAGTTTAGAGCGGTCTCGAAGATTTGTCAAGCGAGAAATATATCTAGTGAAACTCAGACGAGGGCCAAAACGAGGCCGTTACTCCAGAGAAACAAAACTGAAGGAGAGCTGGATGGCTCATGGATATGGTCAAGCGTTATAGCCATATGAATTTTCTGCAAATTTATTTTCCTACATATTTGAATACGACGAGTTGGGAAGGGCGAAAGTCTGAACTTTTAAGTTGACCACCTTGAAGGCTTCATGATTTCTAAATAACCTAAGACAGCAAATTACAATGATCTAGGATCACAGGATACCGGTAATACAAAAAGTTCACTAGCACCACGGTGGACGAATTCAGAACTAATGTTTATAATTTCCAAAAGGCTATAGTCACTTAAACACATATAGGAAGTCATGTGTCTTTATAAATGTAAGCCATGACTATAGCTCTTTTGGAAATTGCCAAGCATTAGTTCTGAATTCGTCATTACTACTGATGGTGCTAGTGAACTTTTTGTATTACCAGTATCCCAGATCTAGATCATTTATGAGATTTGCTGTCTATGGGTTATTTCCAGTAAAATCATGACCTTCAAGGTGGTCAACTTAAAAGTTCAGACATCTGTCGCCCTACCAACAACTCAAGTCGTATTTCAAACATGCAGGAAAATAAATTTGCAAGAAAATTCATACCTTAGCGGCAACGCTTGATAGCCGCCATCCACGTGAGCCATCCTGGGCCTCTCCAGCCTTCAGTACTGACTTATGTAGATGCAGCCTCGTTTTGAAGCTATATCCCTCGTCTGGAGTTTCACCTAGATTTCTGTAATCAAATTTTTCGCTTGACGAATCTTCGAAGTAGTAGGAGGAGCTAGATATCGCTCTTCATCAGTAACGGTCGTATTCAACTACTTAGAAGTCAATCTCTCTGTAGTGACGTATATCCTTGGTGGGCCCTCGTTCCAGTGGCCGATAGTATGTCTGAATATAAATGTCGGATCAAAATCATCGTAGAAGGCTTCTACACCATTTCACAAAAAAAATTAAAAATTAAATCAATTTTTTGTCGCAAAAACTATTCTGGACAATCCAAATGTTTGTAATTGTTGACCTCGTGTTTGGAATAGAGTCTCTGGGTTGGGGGTGAGTGTTGGTGAATTTATACGTTACCTCCCTATATAAACAAAATGTCTAAAATTCTGTATGTTGGGTCGAAGGAGTTACAGCAGGCATTGACACGCAATTTCAAAGATAGACAGTTCTGAAGAATAGAATGTATGCATTGGCCAGCATACAAAGTGGTACGAATTATGATCTAATGTGTACACCATTCAAAAAGCCTTGACCTCTCGAAGATGCCGTCCTGCTATATGCCAATAATCTCGAGATCCAGATTATGCAACTATAATTTTGAAGAAAAATTAGTAATCTCCATTTAATTCCAACTACCTTTGCTTATCTTCGACAGATACGCGTATTTCGTCTACAATGTGCAGTGTAGAATAATAACTAATAACTCGAGTACGAGACACTGAAGAAGTCTGCACATTGTAGACGAAATACGCGTATCTGTCGAAGATAAGCAAAGGTAGTTGGAATTAAATGGAGATTACTAATTTTTCTTCTAAATTATAGTTAAAAGTATTCCACTAAACAGCTCAAACCCTCTAGGATTCAGATTATGCAGTAAGTTTATGTGAACTCTAGCGCCACGGTGTGAGGAACTCTGAACTGTTGAGTCGAGTATCTGGAATCTCATAATTTTACGACTAAATTTCCTGAAAACAGTGAATTTATACACAATCTAGATCTCAAATGCAGGTACAACATACAATGTTCACATGTGCACCAGCGTCACGAAACGGATGAGTGCTGAACTGCTGTGAACACCATCCAAAAGACCTCAATCAACCAAATTGTCGAAGACTCCAACTTTTATCTGTTAAAGGTCTCGAGATTCAGGTTATATAGTAAGTTTACATGCACACTGGCGCCACGAAGTGAGATAATTATGAACTTCCAAGTTTGCCATCCTAAAGACCTTGATCTATTTAACAACTTTGCTGGAGAATGTAATTTCCTGTATACGAAGGATCACGAGAAACAACATAGGTCAATGCCATACATCATTTGAAAATACCATCAAGGGAATCCGGGAATGTTTACTGTACTTTGGGGGTTTACTGTACTTTGCTGTTTTTTGCTAAAATATGCTGCCTTTCAACAGTCATAACTTTTTCTAGTGAAATAGGATCGACACACTTTTTCGGTCGGCAAAGTTGTTTTTTTAAGTCTAAGAAATTCGAAAGAAAAGTTCCGGGAGCATTTACATTTATGCTGAAGAAGTTATTTGAGTGATTCTTAAGAGATATCCTAATTTCAATTTTTGATGCCAATTTGTGAAGAAAAATGCTAATCGCATGAGGTCAAAAGACGATTGTTGACCTGTATTATCAACGACATTGAGTTTATTCTTTCACAGAAAATATGTTTAAAATCAAAACAGTTGAAGGCCACAACGCTATCAATAAGAGTAATTTCTTTTGATATTTTTTTTTTCAGATTCTTGTCTACTTGTTTTTAACAAACAGTTCGGTTGAACATTCGAAAAAAATTCGCAAAAAATTCGGTGATTGTTTTAACACATTTCAAAATTGAAGTGAGTGTGAGAAATTCCTTGACCAGACCGGAAATTGATCCCAGCCACTTTCAGCCTGGGGTTGCTATGTAGCTACGTCGGTCAATTTTGAAAGCGTAAAAGCGCAAATCCTACTTTGTTACATGGTCCTACTGGATCAACCGTGTTCCTGAGGATAGATGCGCTGAAAATAAAAAGAAAACACAACGTAGAGGCTTCAGCAGTGGCTTTTGTGGTAAGAACGACCACTTATTATGGGTGTAATGATATGAAGCAGCATTTTATTATAGTTTATTTTAACAATTCACTTTATCACATTTGAAAAAATAAAAAAATAAAAAAATAAATTTAATAAAAAACTAAAGCTTATTTTCCAACTATCATTAGTAACGCGAGCAAATTCCTTGAAATTCGACTAGAAAAAGTTTATCCCTTAACACTGAACTTTACGCTATAGTGAAAATTTGTTTTCGTAAACTAGCGCTCACTCGTTTCGTAATTAGAACAAATGCCTCGCATATTGTATATAGCGTTTTTATCTGCTGAAATGCTATCATTACACATTTTCGAATAATGCACGACATGAATTTCATGAAGACCAGCCAATCGCTGATTCTCTTTTATCGTACTCATGCATGTTGGTGTTGTTGCTGGGATGGGAGAGTATAATTTATTTATACGGAAAAATAGAGGGCTGACGAGTGTCAAAACTCCATACTCCATAATCAAGTATCTTCTCACGAGTCACCGTGGCCTAGTATCGAATCCCATGTCAGGGAACGTCCATTAATTATGTCACGCAGAAAGTGACTTTTTATTACGTCTACAATGTGCTTAAAATTAAAATTAAATTATTCTGTATGGTCTCAATAATATGTATTCTAATTTGATTGCATGTACGATATTAGTTTTAACTTTGAAGGTACCCTAAGACATTCATTTGAAACCTGATATAAGCAAATAGCAAGAAGCAATAATCTTGAAATTCCTAGAACAAGTTAAATAAGTCAAGGAAAAGGAATCCAAAAGTATAAACATAAACGCTACAACCCTTCTCAGCAATCTGTCACCAGCAAATGTCACCAGGCGAATACTTTCCATATAATTTGATAACCGATGCTTTGAATATATATCATATCCTGTCCAATACCCCTTGCACACGTTTCCAATTGACCTTCTTCCAACGCAAAGAATGTCCACTCGCATTTCATGACAGTCGTCTTATAGCTTCACTTTCACATGGCCGAGGACAAACTTCTTTCGGGGGAAAAGAAAAAGTTTTTCGTCCCCGTTTCCAAGAAAACCGAACCACCCCCCAACACCCACCCACATTACTACATACGACTCCCTGCTCAGTCACTCGCCAAATGTATTTATTTTATCCTGTCGCTGTCATCATCATTGCCTCCGAATATCCTCGTCATATTATTATTGTTATCGTTTATTTCCGGGCTGCTGTTGCTCGGAAGCAAATCACAGCCCCAGCGCTGGTTATTATTATTTCAACTTTTGTAATAATAATATATTTTATCATCCCTCTTAAATAGCAATAAAAATGAAAATTTTATTAAAAGATGTCTAAAACAGATGTCGCCATATAATCTTTTTTTTTTCGTTGCTTTCCTTCTCTCGGTTATTCCTTCACTTGCGGAGGCTGTGCCAGCACTGTGTAGAATCACGCAGTCCCGAAATCATCGTAGGTTTCAATTCAACCTCGTCGCTGACGACGGTCCCAACTCGTAGTGACTTTCAAGAATACGGGGATAATGCTTCTTGGGGGGAGAGGCTGGTTTCTGACTGCGTGGGTGGGGTGGTGAAATTACTTGAGCTTATTTTTCTTAGTGCATGGTGCTTTGCGATCCGTTTACGTCTGAAAAGTGAACTGGAACTCTGGGAGGGTTGATGAGGGTTGAGAAATTAAAAATAGGTGAAGTGAAGGCTTCCGGGTACATAGGAAACATAATTCATATTCACCTTTATTTTCGTTCTTTTTTTCCTTCAGCCTCCTAGTTCATTATGCATACCAAAGTGTTTTATTAAGGTTTTCAGGATTGTTCGGGAGGGGAACATATGTGTTCTTTATTAACTCGTTAATTATGATTTTGTAAATGTCAGATGCAGTTCCAAATAGTAACAAAGAGAATTGTGTAAATTATTGGAGTTGAACACTTTTGAAGATCGCAGTGTGCTTTGTTCGATTATGGCAGCAAACTTGTTTTTTCCTTGTCGAAATTTTCAATTTAGTTTCAATTTTGTTAATTTTTTCGAGCAGGGCCATGCAGTTTCGGACCTTCAAAATGAACTGGATTATTTCTTTCTTTCACGCACACTGTACAGTTTAGCTCTCATTTCGATAATTTTACAGAGGCGGTTCAGCTTGAATGAAGGAATATGAAGGAATAACACGCCTCTCTCCCCTTTTCAAAGAAGAGGCTTTCGATTCTCGAGTTAAAGCAGTCGCAGCATGCCATTTCAATGACGATCATTGACTGGCACCTTTCCTGTCAATTATCTGTATTTGCATTTTGTTCCTTTCTCGATATTAATTCTTACAATATAGTGACGCCTTGATGCCGGGTATTTTTTAATTGATGTTTTGTAAGGACTACAATCTTTGCTTGATTACCGCAAAACAGCACCTAGATCCCAGCCTTGGCCAGTTTCTTAACCGACATTAGGTTATCTCACAATTCTGGTAATGAAATCAACCAATCCTAATTCTGCATTTCAGATGCTGCAAGCATTATATTAGCATCTTGTACGCTACCTGTTGAAAGTTGGATTTCAAATGCTATTTAAATGCTCGTAGGTTGAAATAAGCATTTTCAATGTAAAATAGTATTGGTGAAGCATTATCATAGCATTGCAGTAAAGAGGCTGTATATTGGGCCAAAAGTGGCATTTATGTTGCATTTAGTGTGACTTAATTTCCTGATAGGCTGCCGAAAAAACGCTTTGGAACTGCTTATTGGTTACCTGGGAAGGAAACTCCTTTGTTGCTCAATCCTTCGATGATGCCCTTCTTCCGTGCTTCCAAAGTTTGGCCATCCTTAGCAACGTTGATAAAGATGGGTCTAGACAATTTGCACAACGACGAGAACACTGCAGCGTCGTTCACCAAGTGATCGCTCGATCCAAAGTCGAGCTTGAAGACCAGTCGTCTTTCACCGCTTCGGCGTCCTCCGGTGCGAAGGGCCTTGAAACTTACTCCTTTACTTCCAGTTACCACGTTTGCTTCGTTTGGAACCTTCAGCCGGCAGTCCATCTTCATGTGCCCTTTCTTACCACACCGGTGGCACTTGCATGCGAATTTCTTGGACCTGGCTCTATACTTATCACCAGAAAATGCAGTAGACGGATCGTTCGTGCCTTCTTGATGTCGGTCGTATTGCATCACCTCTTCACCTAAAAGCCGTTGCTTCACCATGTCTAGCGTCAGATCATCGTTTATTCGCCAGGCCAGTTATCAATAGTTCATACGATTCTGGCCACGTCCCAAACAATGTGACCGTCAGGCTCGGTCAGTTCCGCTTCAGCCACCCGTAGTTGTCGGATGAGGTCTTCGAAAAATACCAAATGTTAACTGTTTCGTTCATCGCAGTTTTCATCCGGATTTTTGTATTGTTTTCTGAGTCGATAATTGCCCGTTGTGGATGAAAGTGTGCCTGTATGCTATCGGCTTCATTCATACAGTGCAGTGTTGTGCTTTAGTGCATATGTGATCAGATTCCACACCTTTGTGCATATCGACACTGTATACGTACATTGGCCCAAAGCGCCATCTGGAAGCAAGTATTGGAAGCTAAAATGCTGCACACACTAGAGCACTACCAAATGGAGCATTGCCGCTTTCGTCGTAGTCACAACTACCGTAGTTTTGCGGACCATTGGAACATCGCGGATATCGGATTTGCAAAATCGATACGTGCCATGCTTGATCGCGATCGTTGAATACCCGCAAAGTAAAAACTTGCAGGGGCTCTTGTGGTCTAGTCTTTCATCACATCTGCACGGGATTAACTAAAATCCAATATTCAGCTTGGACAGCAAACGTTGGCCTAAATTGGTTCTGCGATAGTTGTCGGTTGAATTTCAATCCTGCTGTGCATGATCGAGATAAAACGGTTATGAAAGCTTTGCGGGAACTATTGATTCGTACAGACTTCATGGATACACGCCTAGGCAACTACGGCGACAATCGTATCGTAGAGATTAATCCTATCAATCGATTGACACGCTGTGATAAGTCATCCTTCTTTGAAGTACTGGATGAAGTCAATAGTACACTGGCACACCAACCCAACAGGCTTGGGGCTGTTCATATACCACGTAGACCGAAATTTGACACTTTCAAGCCCCCTCCCCCTTCCCCATCGTAGACTTTAGTAGACTTTTTCCAAACACGTACTACTCCCCTAAAAGTCTACGAAGACATTATTAAATTCATTTTTTTTAAATTTATAGAAGATATTCTACAATAGGTGACTATGGCGGTTTGAGGAACGATTTATGAAATAAAACTCGAATAATCAGGTTATTCAGTTGCTTATTTTTATTTTTTATTTTGTTTCATAAAAATAGTATAAATAAAAAATAACAACAATCAATTTTGCAAATGCTACATATGCCTACACCATGAATTAAAGTTCATCAGCGGAAGTACTGGTGGGATTGTTTCTTGGATGTCAAGTAAAATGATTTCGACAAAACGTGTTTCTATCCATAGAACTTTCATAGCTCCGCTCTCGTCGACCTCATAAAGAATTTCTTCCTGGCGTTACTGCTGAATCTTGAGTGGCCTTATTTTTTTCGACGAAATACCAGCCTTGTGGATGCTTTTGCGTTAATTAATCACTTTTGTCGCTGAATGCAGTCCACAATCAGAGCATATGCAGTTATTTTGGTTTTAACTTTATTTTCTTTGAAAGTTTTCCTAAGCAAGTTTACGTCTTTTCAGACCTTTGAATGTATTTTCTGCTGTGTCTCACATGTACTCAAAAATTGAGTAAAGTGAAGCGAGAGTGTATAGTATTGATAACAGGTATCACAACCGCAATAAACTAAAACCCTCTACTAAATGTTTGTCAAATGGGAGCAAGGCAACTTTCACGTATCATCTCATTTACGTATAAAAGAAGATACTCAATGGTTGACATCATTAACTTACTATTGAGTTGGTACCATGCATTTGATCTATCGATGTTTTGGAAAAAAAACGAATAGAGAAATACATCCAACACGCTCCAATTACTGTTTCTTGTTATCCCTTTTATCTCTCGAAAAGATAATTAGAGACAGTAATTTTAGCGTGTAGCATTGAACCCCGTTCACATTGCAACCTACATTACGTGATCTTGATATCAAATGCCACGCAAGTTATTTTTGGTGAAAACTAAAGCCTGTCAACGTTAATCTCGGACACTTTTATTTCAGAGTAGATTTTGAATTATGTCACGGATCGCTGAACCGTTTTACTTATATAACAGATGACACTCTCCGTTTTATTTCGTGGTACATGTTAACATTCTTGTTCAATTCAGCAAAATGGCATCGAATCAAGTGGACACGCATTTTGTACGAACGGCGGGAAAATCCGAATTTACCGGTACGCGATCTTGCCAATTAACTAAAACTACCAAAAAGTACCATGTTTTGTGTGAGTAAATTATTTGACCAGCGTTTGACTGTGGATCGGAAGGTTTAAAGTGGAATAAATTGAAAAGTATGCTCATGATAAATGGACAAGAAGGTGGTAGCCATTATTGAGAAAAAATCCCAATTTTTCTGTGCGAAATGTCGCGGGGAAGTCAAAATCATACGTACAAAAAGTGAAGGCAAGAACTGAAGCCGTACAAAGTAGAAAAGGTGCCCAACTGTGATGACATGCAACATTTTACTGCAAAAAGTCATGCTAAGGTGCTTGATACCATTTTTTGCAAACATTGTCTTGTATCAAAATCGACGACGAAACATACGTACTCGAAAACTTTAAATAGCTTCAGGGTCTGGCTTTTTACACCGCAATGCAAAGGAACGCCGAGCATTTCCAGACAAAGAAGGTGTCCAAATTCCCGAACAAGTATTTGATTTGGCAAGCCATATGTAGTTGTGGTCGAAAATCTATAAGTTTTGTCTCTACAGGCACTATCAATAAAGACGTATACGAGAAAAAATGTCTGTAAAAGCGGTTGCTACCATTTATCAGAAGCCATGAATCTCCAGCTCTGTTTTGGCTTCATTTGGTCTCTTGTCACTATGCAAAATCTGTCCTGGAATGGTAAAAGGTACAAGAGGTCAAATACATGCCAAAAACAGCCAATCCACCAAACTATCCAGAACTTCACACAATAGAGAAGTACTGGGCACTAGTTAAGCAAAAACTCTTGGAAACTAAGAAGAATGCAAATGGCACCGATGATTCCCAGAGAAAATGGAGAATCGTCACGGCGAGTGTATCCGAGAATACCGTACGGAACCTCATGGTGGGTGTACCACAGAAAGTTTGAGAGTTTTACAGAAAGATCAACTGTTTCTAATGTAGATATAAATCGATTATTCTGAAATAAACAATCGGTTTTTTTTTAAATAATGAGTAAATGTGGAACAAGTCCGCCACTTCAACATGCAAAAATTGACGCATGGAAAGACGCTCATGTACCACATACGTCTAACCACTCATACCAACACAAAATAGCGTCATTTAACCACGTGATACACAAAATACAAACATTACCACTAAGTCCAAAAGGCATAACTAAAGAACTCGACTACATTTTTGACCGATAATAGACGCTTACTCAACTGCAGGACTCCGACAAGTGAATAGCATTTTAATTGCAAACAACCGTTAACTAG
>JASCZW010017229.1:0-17387 GCA_034211315.2 Aedes japonicus | reverse complement strand
ACATTCTATCCTGCTTGCAGAATATTTCGAACGGATTGATTCGTCGAAGAAAAAAAATACGTTCCGGTTTAAAATTGCAACTGTGGCTTGGATTTATCTCGATTTCATCATTATTATTCACAAAAAAGGGCGTGCCGCATTCAGGAATGTTCAATATATCTGTGCCATCCTAGCAATGGTTATCAGAGAGTAAGGTTAGGTCGACACCATACGCGTTTGGCACGTTTATGCGATCAATTTACAACGCCTCGCAAAAACAAAAAATGCAATGAAATCGTGTTTCCGCCGCGTATTCAAACCGCTGTAAACGAACGAGCGTGAAAACGAACCGTCAGAATCCATCAGCGTTGATTGTTGTTGCGGCGGGTTGCAAATTGGTAGCACATGAAAAACCCACGAGCAGCGTGTCATGAATATGGTTGATTCTGGCTTCGGCTTACCATGGTGATTATTATTTTTAATTGATCGCAATTATGATTCTGTCCTTCACGGCAATGTTAATCGAGCGAGTCACCCGGTCAATTCAGCTTCTGTTTGTTGCGATTTTGAATATGTGATACATAAGGCACTTGGTTAGTGAGTAGGTTTTGGTGAATGATGCTAGCGATTCGAATGGATGGTACATTATCGAAAAACTTAACATTCGTAAATTGTCGCAAAGCCGTGTTAGGTATTTTGATTAAAAGTAATCAAACATACATATCAGTAATGTACTGATTACTTGACACGGGAAATATATGACCAATAAAGGCAATACTCAAGATCGAATGCCCAAAACGATAGAAAACATTCCTGGGAAAAGTTTCGACGAAACTTCCTTCCCGCCCGGAGCCACCCCCGCAGGAAAATCGAAACGAGCCGAAAACAATCCTCATGAAAGCCAGCATGTCGAAACCAATTCTTCCTCATCCATGGTCAGCCGAAGTAAAAGCCCCAAAGTTATTCAATTTCTCGTTCAATAAATATTATTCTTAGCATCGTCTTTTGCCATCCCCCATCTGCCCAAGCCCCAACCGCACCTTACTCCACCCCCCTCCCGCAAGACACGACGTCCCAAACACTTGAATCCTCAAGAATGCTTCCACTTTCCGGCAGAACACATCATCAGCAGAAAACCGGAACCGGGAGAAGACAACTCATACCAATTCCGACTGAACGAACGTTAAAGTTGATTGAAAAACCACTGACTGCCGCTCCGGCTCACTTTCAGCGCCTTGCATCCCATTTGTGCTACGATGGGATCTTTGTGGGCTTAGAATACTTTGCTTGTTTGTTTCGTTTTGTTTAGGAAGACGAGCCACGACAAAATCCTGAAGAAATAGGGAAAATTTGTTCGACGGGAAGAGCAAGTGAAAAATTGGTGCGCCCCGGCAGCCATAAAACCGAAAATAAGAAGTTGCATGCCGAACAAGAAATACGGAGGTGTTTGCTCATCCATAAAATGAGTTGTGTTGCCATCGTAGTTGGCAGTGAACGGAACAGATAAGAGGTTGTCGAAAGCCGGGACCACCGGAATTTAAAACAAATGCGGAAAACGGGGGTAAACGAGATTGGCGTTTGAGCGGATACAGGTAGAGGTGAAGGACGATTTAAGCCTTGAGATAAGCGAACCGGCGGATAGTATTTATTGTGAGGTTGCCTAGTGCTTCTCTGACGGGGTGTGTTGTTTTGTGTACGTTTTCGGCAAGTATCATTTGTATATCTGCTTACGGTCTATAATAAAGCAGTGCGGAAAGGAGGTGGATTTGGCAAGATAGGTAACTCTGCCAAGAACACAGATAGAAGAGCAGAAGCTCAGTTGGGATTGGATTACCTATTGGTATTTTTTCTCTCATGTTGGTGAAATAGAGTGGAGCATATTTTGACGCACAAAAGCAAAGTAGGCTAAGCAGCTTGAGCAGTGAGTGAGTGGTGATAACCGAAATAACAATATTGACAGCTGCAAAAGACGACATCGCAGCAGAAGGCGGCAGCAGATGGGAGCACGAGCAGGATATAATACAGGTATGGTTTATCATCAGAATGTATTTATGTTTGAGGGGGAATAGTAAATGATGCATGGATAACATTATCCGAAAATCATGTAGTTTAACAATTATGCGTCTAACAGGAACAAAGTGGCCTTTTTCGATTTCAAAATAAGATATTTCAATGAGCTTTTCATATAGGATACTGAAACTTTGTGACATCTCTATATCTCGTTAATACCTATTTGGAAATTCATCCTCGAGTTAAGTGGTTTATGAAATTAGTCCTAGATTCCTAGAAGTATAGTAATAACTACCCAGAATTAAGGGTACATCCTAGAAAATCCGTAAGCAGGCTTTTCTGAGTCTCAGAAAGATACTTTCTAGAAGTTCAGGAAGATACATCATCGAAACCATAAATTCTTCAAAGGTCAGGTAAAAAAAATCTCAGAATTATAGGAAGCACTTCTTAGTAGCTCAAACAGGAATATTAATAAAAACTCAGTACCAAACATACCCGAAGTTTAAGTTAATATTTCCCAGACGTTCAGGAGAAAACTTCCCCAAAAATCAGGAGAGCTCTTCTCAGAGCTTCAGGAGGAAGTTAAGGGAAAAAAACTTTGTAGAAATTTGGAACTCTGGAGACTCTGGAGTTTTTCCCAGAAATTCAAGATGGAACTACCCAGCAGCTCAGAAAAAAAATCCTAGAATTTCAGGAAAAAACTAACCGGAGAAAGCATTGCTAATAGTTGTTCGAAAATTCTGGATCAAACTTCCTTAAAGTTAAAGACGATACGTCCTAGAAGTTCAGGAGACAACTTCTCTGAAGTTCGGGAAAGAACTTCCCAGAAGTTCCGGAAGAAACATCCCAAAAGCATAAATGAAACTTCCCAGAAGAAATTGATGAAGTCTGCGCTGTTTAACGAAATTTGCTCGCGTTGACTGGTGATAAATTAAAAAGTGTTTCAGTTTTTTTATTTTAAAGAAAAGGTGATCAAGTGAAGTGTAATTTAAATTTTCATAGTTTTCCAATTTCTTTCTTATTTTTTTTTTGTTGGGGCGTAAAACCACTGCGTCCACTGAGTTGAAATTTTGTGGTATACCCCTGTTTACTATTCTAATTCGCATCTTAAAGCTAGATCACCATTTGTCAAGTGACCAGCCTAAGTCGCGTCTCCCAGTCAGGCAAAGTTGAGTTTATAAAACCCACCACCTTTCCAGGATTTTTGCAGTCCAAATTTCTGTTGGTTGCATATAGCCACTGTACAGAAATTTAAGTCTGCTCTTGTACAAAGCATCACTACTACAAAGCAGATGTTCCGAGGTTTCACGTTCCATGTTACAGAAACGACAGATATCATTTCGAACCTGGCAAACGTTTTTCAAATGATATCTACCCTGGCAATGCCCGGTTACTAGGCCAGTATAGGTAGAAAGAACTCTCTTATGGTGCTCCAGAAGCTATTTACTAATTGAAACATTTGGAATTATAAACCATTTCGATTGAACACACTTTGTGGTGACTAACCAATTGGTCATCACCCTTTGCTCTTCCCAAGATTTTAATTCCATTTTTATGGCACAGTATGATATACCGCAGAATGGTTCTGGGCCAATAAACTGTGCATTTGAACCTTGTTTAGCAAGCTCGTCTGCCCTTTCATTGCCTTCAATGCCACAGTGTCCCGGAACCCAGAATAAATATACCGAGTTCTCTTGGCACACCGTTCTCAATGAAAGAATGCATTCCCAGACAAGTTTGGATGTACATTTATTATTACTTAACGCTTTGAGTGTCGCTTGGCTGTCTGTAAAAATACAAATATTTGCCTATCTATATTTTCTCTTCAGACAAACGTTAACACCTTTTATTATAGCAAAGATCTCCGCTTGGAAAACCGTTGGATAGTTTCCCATCGCTACTGAGATTTCTACCCCAGGGCCGAAGATTCCTGCTCCTGTTTTTGTTCCAATTTTTGAGCCATCTGTGAAGAATTTTATGGAGCCATGACAAACAGTGGGACCTTCGACTTCCCAATCTATACGTGACGTTTCACATATCTTGTAAGGGATGTCATGGTTTTCCACAGGTTTCATCCAGTCTCCATTCATATACATCACTGGCCCATTTTGAAAGCTTTGTGAAATGCTCAGGTGACCGACTAAATCACCAGACATGAAAGTTTTCAACCGTTTAAGTCTAAGCATACTCTATTTCGCTTCTACATAGTTGCACGTATTCGTGCAAAGGCAGCAGATTTAGAATTGCATTCAACGCATTTGATGGAGTGCTGCGCATCGCTCCCATTATAGCAATGAATACTAACCGTTGAAGTTTTGTAAGATTTTTCTGTGCAGTAGCCTCTTTTGTTTTTGGCCACCACACAAGAGAAGCACACGTTACTTCTAGACGTATTATGGATGTATAAATCCACATTATCATTTTTGGTCTCAGACCCCATTTTCTGCCAAATGTTTTTGAGCACATCCAGAAAGCACTGGTTGCCTTACCGATCACACACTCAAGATGAGCATTCCAGTTCAGTTTGGCATCCAGTATCACTCCTAAGTATTTAACCTGTTCACTGAGATGAATTTTTAATCCTCCTAGCTGAAACGCTTTTAGACTAAACTTCCTTTTCCTAGTGAAAGGTACAATTACTTCTTTTGATGGATTAAAGCTAAGGCCTTGATGCACCAAAACTGGGTAAATTTTAGGACCTTTTTGTTATTGGTAAAAAGTCGTTCTACTTATACGCGCGTAAAAGTGTTTAAAAAAAGGTGAAGTGGAAATGAATTCCCAGAAGTGCTAGAAAGCTTTCCCGGAGTTTAAAAGAGAACGTTTCAGAATTTCAGAATGAGGATTTCTTGAAATTGAGGAAGAATCTTCTCCGATGATCAGATAGAAACATATCAGAAGCATTGGAACATACTTTCTTGACGTTTGAGCAAACAATTATCAGAAGTCCAAGAACAAAAATCCCCGAAGTGAAGGAGAAAAATTCCCAAATTTCAGTAGACGACGTCTCAGAAGTTCAGGAAGAAACGTCCACCAAATTTTAGGAGTATTTTCCTAGAAGTTTTGAACGGATTTTTCCAAAGTTTCAATACAATTTTCCTTGGAGTTCAGAAGTTTTGATAGCATAAGCTTAGAGAAAAACATCCTAAAATTTCAGTTAAAAAAAAAACTTACCAGAGATGGCACTACATATAAACTCAAACAGAAATTTATCAAAAATTCCCGGAAAGAAATGTACAGTTGGCACTACCCAGACGTGCTAAACTGCTTTCCTGAAGTTGAACATACCAGGATTTGAGAATGAGCTTTCTTCTGGAAATTCAGAAATTACCAAAACTTCAGGTAGATACTTCTGACAGAAACAGGAAAAAAAAACTTTTCAGAAGTATAGCGGGTACTTTCAAGCAGGAATTTCACAGAAATCCAGGAACAATCTTTTCCGAAGTTCGGAATTAAATTTCTCTTAGGTTCAGAACAGGACTTCTCAGAATTTCAGGAAGAAACTTCCTACAACTTGAAGGCGATTTTCTAAGAAATTCCAGAAAGAACTTTCTCAAAGTTTTGACAAAGCTTCTTCACAGTTTAGGATGGGACTTATTAGAAGTTTAGAAAGTAACTAGAGTCTGAAAAAAACTTACCAAAAGTTTCTGTTTTGGGAACGTCCATTAACTATGTCACGCAAAATATGACTTTTTATAACGGGGGCCCCCTCCCCTTGTCACGTTTTTTGTATGGACCTTCACATTTTTTTTTGTATGGATCATCACGTTTTCCCAAACCCCCCCCTCTCCTCTTACTGCGTGACATAATTAATGGACCTTCCTTTTTCAAGAAAATCAGAAGTGACTGCCAAGAAGTTCAGGAGGAAACTTTCCAGAATTATAGCAAAGAGCTTTGCAGAACATCTGTCCCTAAAATTCAAGAGACACATCGACGAAGCAGTCTATTCAAAAATCATTCTTATTACCATAATGATATTTATTGCTCATGACGCCATATTAAAATAAGGTACATACCATCTTCATAATCGTTCGCATTGTCCTATGAGCTAGGACAAAAACTCATGTAGAAATTTCAAATTCTTGGTTTCCATCTCGCCTCGTTTAAGGGATTTGGAAGATACAAAAAACTTTCCTGACCAGAGAATTATAAAAAAGATTATGAAGTTAAGCAACGCATTAAAGGAGTGTTCGAGAACTCTTCCAAAACTCAAATAATCCTCCAAATATTTAAAAAAAATTCTAGGTTCGGAAAAATATCCCATTTAAGGTTATAGAAGCTTACGAAAATGTTTGAATGCTTTACCAAAAATGTCAGAGAATTTCGAAATAAAATCGTTGAAGTGAGCGATAACTTGTTTCAGAAACTAAACTTATTAATATAGTGTAAAATTGGCTCTTGGCTTATTCTACAACTTCGTCTATCAGTGCATTGTCCTAACTGGTATATAGAACGTGTTATATTTACTGTTACATTCAAATGATATTCAATGACTAATATCATTTGAATATTCCAATATTGCGCTCTTGTTTTTGTTTTTATAGTAATGCAATACATAGTGAGACAAATTTATGAAAATAATCTGGCACAACAGTTTTGTCATATGTGATCATTTGAATATTGGCTTCTGAAATGAGTTATCGGCAAATGAATCGCATTGGGTTGAGATGAATATTAACAGCATTGATAGCTATATAGCAATCTTTGAATACTAAATGTTTATGAGAATATTGCTGGCAAAAACTAAGCGATTGATAACACAATAATAACTCCTCTTGTGAATCATCTTTGTCCACATATTAAATAACCACTTCTTCGGAAAATACTTCAAACTTTGCAACAGCATCCCAACGAAGTTTTCCGAAAAACAAAAACGGTAGTGTTATTTACAAAACAAGAGTGAAAACATCAATTTCTTTTCTTCGGCTGTCAAAAATGACAGCTAAATTGATGAAAGTTCTGAGCTATTGCATGCTGTAATATTTCAATGACATTTTGAAAAATTTCAACACAATGGTTTACAGTCGAGTTTAGATGCCGGCTAGATCAGATTCAGTCGGCTTTTGTAATGCGCACTCATGTTCGACTCGACAATGACAAGTGTCGAGTCGAGTTGCTCAACTCGACTTCTATAATTCAAGCAAAACAATGCATTAGGTCCTAAGTAACAATGAGAGATTCTCTTTGTCGACTTTCTCTTTGGTTAATAGCTTGTCTATTAAACGATTTGGTGATTTTTTCAACGTATTGAATCCATAATCACACTTTATACTACCGTACTGTATGTTGAAAATAGTTGAACATGTTTCTACATAGCCGTAGGAGCCCAAAGAGAAAGTCGACAAAGAGATTCTCTCATTGTTACTTAGGACCTAATGCATTGTTTTGCTTGAATTCAGCAGAACATGATGGAGCCGCAAGGGTTCAATAAAATGGCGCCTGCCCCATATGCAGGAGTGCAGAAATAAATGTTGAACTTAATTTTTCTACTTTATTTCATGTCTCGAATATAGTTTGAATTCTCACTGAAATATATTTCTGCTTGTTATTTGTACATTCAACATCCAAAATATGGACCCCGACAATGCAAATGGAAAGTTATTGTGAAAGAAAACTTGATTCGCGTTTCTTACGCTAGACTGGCCAAGTCATCGGATGTAGCGATAACGATAAGAAATTTTGTTCTGGAACAATTCCAGATACAATTCAAAAAAATTTCTGGCCATCCGTGGTCTCATAAGAACCTACTCTGAACTGACCAATCCGAAGCCAAGTGACCGGAAGTGGCAAACGTTTTTCTGGAACGATTCCAGGAACTTTTGCACCTATTTTGTTAGGGTTCAATTCAAATCGGTTTCTAGCCATCCGTGGCCACATGAGAAACTGATCCGGAGTGATTGTTCCGGGATCAAGTCAGCGGATTGTCATTTGGCAATCACGCACATTCCTGTGTATACTTTCCATGACTTTTAGTGTCATTACTACTGATTTTCCATTTGAATCTCTCAAAAGTATACCAGGTTTAAAATTTTCTGAGCGATACAACCAACGGACGACAGTTATGAAGAAAATGAATTTAATTTTTAGTTCAGGAAGTACCAGCACATCGGTATCAAGATTAATGAATCACCCCTAAAACATAACTCACATCGAAGAGCCCTGTGTCAGAAAAACACAGTGAATCAAAACAAAAACAAAGATTCTAGTACCGAAACGCGCAAGAATGTATTGCAAGGTGCACTTGAGACCAAGAAGTTCTACAACATTGAGCCAATTCTGAGTCGCTACTTTCCAATTGATTGTTGATATAACGCTTTATAGTTTTCTCAGCTGATGCTGATCTGGTTGTGGCGGCATGTTCGGAGTATTCGAATAACCGTCTTCCGAGCTACTTGGTTTCTGAATAAACAGAAAAGAAGCAATCTAATCTTTTGAGCTATTCTAACTAACCTTTCAGAAACAGTTGCTTGACTCGTTGTTATTCTTGATTGACGTAAGGACATGGCTGTTAGCAGGTTATTTTATAGTGACTTGGTCACTATTTTGAGTCTTGTCACAAAAAAGTCACTATTTGCATCCAAAAGTCACTATTTTTCAGAAAATTGTCACTAAAATCACTATTTTCACACCGCCGATTTAAAGTTTAAAAAAAATCACTTGTACCGATTGCAGAATAGTCAACCAAATTGCCTCAGTTGACCTTGGCAAGTGCAGAGCATTTCACACGGTCACAGCACTCTAGATTAGTTTGAATGCGACGCACGGGGTTCCATATTACATCATCTTTTAATATTCTTACAATTTTCCAGCTATTTCATAAATTTTTTACATATTTCTATTCTATTTTCACTTCCTCGAACACGCTCGTTTTTTCGCGACGCGAGTTAGTTTTAATTTGTTTTTAAAAACAAAACTCGACACGGAGAGAACACGAGGACTTAAGAAATAACCGTTTCGGTTGAGCTCAGTTTCTGGTAGGGAGCAAGCGATTTGACCTTTGGAGGCCGCTCGACAGAGAATTCATCAAATCTTATCGATCAGCTGTCGTCAAACGACCTAAGTCAAAAGTCAAATCGTTTGCTCCCTACCAGATCGGTTGAGCATCTACGGTTAGAGATCGGTTGACCATCTACGCCTAGCTCCTGAAAGGGGCTATAGGAACCGAGTACTTGGTGGCAAACTCAGCCATAACCAACATTTATTAACTGAAATAAGTTATCTGCCTAGTCCCTTCCAAACGATATTGTGACCCATCAACCTCATTAAGCAAATTGTTGTAAACAACAATTTTGAATATCGGCTCCGCAAAGTGCTGCACACGACTGAGCCTCATAAATAAACGAAATAATTTACAAAACAACTATGATCTTCAGTCAGTCAGTCAGTCAGTCAGTCAGTCAGTCAGTCAGTCAGTCAGTCAGTCAGTCAGTCAGTCAGTCAGTCAGGTCAGCCAGTCAGCCAGTCAGCCAGTCAGCCAGTCAGCCAGTCAGCCAGTCAGCCGGTCAGCCAGTCAGCCAGTCAGCCAGTCCAGCCGAGTCAGCCAGTCAGTCCGGTCAGCCAGTCAGCCAGTCAGCCAGTCAGCCAGTCAGCCAGTCAGCCAGTCAGCCAGTCAGCCAGTCAGTCAGCCAGTCAGCCAGTCAGCCGGTCAGCCGGTCAGCCAGTCAGCCAGTCAGCCAGTCAGCCAGTCAGCCAGTCAGCCAGTCAGCCGGTCAGTCGGTCAGCCAGTCAGCCAGTCAGCCAGTCAGCCAGTCAGCCGGTCAGCCAGTCAGTCAGTCAGCCAGTCAGCCAGTCAGCCAGTCAGCCAGTCAGTCGGTCAGCGGTCAGCCAGTCAGCCAGTCAGCCAGTCAGCCAGTCAGCCAGTCAGCCAGTCAGCCAGTCAGCCAGTCAGCCAGTCAGCCAGTCAGACAGTCAGCCAGTCAGCCAGTCAGCCAGTCAGACAGTCAGCCAGTCAGCCAGTCAGCCAGTCAGCCAGTCAGCCAGTCAGCCAGTCAGCCGGTCAGCCAGTCAGCCAGTCAGCCAGTCAGTCAGTCAGCCAGTCGGTCAGTCAGTCAGTCGGTCAGTCAGTCAGTCGGTCAGTCAGTCGGTCAGTCGGTCAGTCAGTCAGTCGGTCGGTCAGTCGGTCAGTCGGTCAGTCGGTCAGTCAGTCAGTCAGTCAGTCAGTCAGTCGGTCGGTCAGTCGGTCAGTCAGTCAGTCAGTCAGTCAGTCAGTCAGTCGGTCAGTCAGTCAGTCAGTCAGTCAGTCAGTCGGTCGGTCAGTCAGTCAGTCAGTCGGTCAGTCAGTCAGTCAGTCAGTCGGTCAGTCAGGTCAGTCAGTCAGTCGGTCAGTCAGTCAGTCAGTCAGTCAGTCGATCACGGTCATGATCAGTCAGTCAGTCAGTCAGTCAGTCAGTCGGTCGGTCAGTCAGTCAGTCAGTCAGTCGGTCAGTCAGTCGGTCAGTCAGTCAGTCAGTCAGTCGGTCAGTCAGTCAGTCGGTCGGTCAGTCAGTCAGTCAGTCAGTCAGTCGGTCAGTCGGTCAGTCAGTCAGTCAGTCAGTCGGTCGGTCAGTCAGTCGGTCAGTTAGTCAGTCAGTCAGTCAGTCAGTCAGTCGGTCAGTCAGTCAGTCAGTCAGTCGGTCGGTCAGTCAGTCAGTCGGTCAGTCAGTCAGTCGGTCAGTCAGTCGGTCGGTCAGTCGGTCAGTCGGTCGGTCAGTCAGTCGGTCGGTCAGTCAGTCAGTCGGTCAGTCAGTCGGTCAGTCAGTCAGTCGGTCGGTCAGTCAGGTCAGTCAGTCGGTCGGTCAGTCGGTCGGTCAGTCGGTCAGTCAGTCAGTCAGTCGGTCAGTCAGTCAGTCAGTCGGTCAGTCGGTCGGTCGGTCAGTCAGTCAGTCAGTCGGTCAGTCAGTCGGTCAGTCAGTCAGTCGGTCGGTCAGTCAGTCAGTCAGTCGGTCAGTCAGTCAGTCAGTCAGTCGGTCAGTCAGTCAGTCAGTCAGTCAGTCGGTCAGTCGGTCAGTCAGTCAGTCGGTCGGTCAGTCGGTCAGTCAGTCAGTCAGTCGGTCAGGTCAGTCAGTCAGTCAGTCAGTCAGTCAGTCAGTCAGTCAGTCGCAGTCAGTCAGTCGGTCAGTCAGTCAGTCGGTCAGTCAGTCAGTCAGTCAGTCGGTCAGTCAGTCAGTCAGTCAGTCAGTCAGTCAGTCAGTCAGTCAGTCAGTCAGTCAGTCAGTCAGTCAGTCAGTCAGTCAGTCAGTCAGTCAGTCAGTCAGTCAGTCAGTAAGTGCATAACATTCAGAAAATGATGTAGAAATTTGCACTTGCTAATGTTTTCCGGCTATATTACTTCAATGGTTAAAAAATTAGAGCAAAAAAACTCTTGCCGAAATTTTTCCAAGTCTGCGTAAACAAGCTCCCTGAACTGTCAGAAATGCTTGAAGAGTCAGCAACTTTTTTTAGAAATGGAGGTGCTATTGCGTTGGCGAAATGGAGGTGCTATTGCGTTTAGAAATGGAGGTGCTATTGCGCTGTCCAGATCGCCTTCGCCTCTTTGGCTTGGATGAACTCCAGCAAGTTTTCGCTGATCCGCGAAATTGCGGCAGTCCTTTTTCGCACGCTTTCCGACCAGTTTCGTCTTCGTCTCCCGGACAGCAACAGTATCACCTTCCGTCACTGTCAGCTCGTCGACTTGTCCCGCTTCCAACTCGATGCAGTTCCAAAAGAACCAACATCCAAAACTTCCACTGCGGATTACCCTTCAAACATCCGAAGCATTTTTCCTAACTTCACTGGACTTCACAAAGCTTTTCACTTTTAACGGTAATCGCGGCTACTGGGCCCTTAACCCAATGGCATTCAAGTTGGCAGTGATACCGGCAATAAGACGCGGAACATACGAATTACAAAGTTACTAATCAGATTGTTGTTCATTCAACTGTTAAAACTCGAATGATTAAAAACAAAAACAAACCACCCAAGCAAGCGTTTGGGTGACAGCTCTTCACTTGATGGGTTCGGCCTCTGTGATCGAACGGAGAGGGTTCGGATATTGCCAATCCTAACGCATTCTGAAGCTTGCTTCATGAAAAGTGCAAAGAATCAAAGTCTGATGCGAAACTGTCAAGTCGGTGTCCGATATTTGCATACTTTATGCTTTCAAAATGAGCTTTCTTATTACAATTAATAAAACCTACGATTATGTTGATTGAGAACCAAAAATATCACGATCAAATTTACGCAGGTCGCCAGCAACGAAAGGAACAAATGGAGTTATCAGTGCCAATAGATGCTCCTGCTAAAACATTACAATACCGTCACATTTTATGGAGAAACCGCCCGGCTAGCAATCCATCCGCCTTTGTCAGTGCCTATCCAGCGCAAAAAGTACATTCGGAATGCGATATTCATCTTATATCTTGTCACCGGAGTAGAAATGATGTTCCTGTTCGACGACGGAAAACTGTGTGGCAACTGTTATTCGAGCGATAAGGAAACACAAACTCGATTCTATGTGGAAGACAATGGCGTTGATGGGAAAGGATTTGAAATTGAAGTGTTGCCGGCTGTGAGAAGGATTCGGTGGAAATAATCGACGTTGATGGGATCGGTGTCGGTTGGGAGGATTATACTGGAAGAAACCATCCGTGCATTTGCGTTATCTGAACAAATATTGTGTGTGCTGTTGACATGGAAATTGCTTGCCGACGGGTATTTAAATTACAGTCCGACCAAAACCGCTCATTTGAGGTTGGTGAGCCTTTCCGTGGCACGGAATGTAAATTCAAATCGAACCAATTGCGAAATTCATCGGGTTCAGTTGGGACGAGTAATTATTTCTGGAATAAATTATACTCTTTTTTTTGTTCGACTTGATGAGCATATTTTCCTGTATCTTTACCTTTACAGTTTCAATTAATGCGTTCGCTGTAGAGTAATTATGTTAAATGACGGTTGCCGGGAAACACAGATAGAAAAATATAGTCCAATTGTACTTTTTGTCTGCCATCATACTGTTTTTTTCTCGAATTAATTTCGAAACATGACAGGCGATGTTTTCACTGTGTATGGAATAATTGAAGCAGTTTGGTGATGTGTTCAGAATTATGCATACAATGGAATTCATTTATCATCGAACGGACCTTGGGTAACGCATGGAATAACGCGAAGATTAAAATTTATTTTGATTAATGATAATTACATATATGGAAAAAGAATAAATTGTATACATGTTAGCATAAATATTCAAGGGACATTTATAGACTAAGCAGATTCAATTGTCACTGTCCAGTCGAACAGAATCAGCCTACTTCTGTAATGCACAATTTATAGAAGTCGGCTGAATCCGATCGAGCCGGCAATCGAACTCAACTGTCAACTGTAATGTAGAAACTTTTTCAATTGTCATTGAAATATTACAACATGCTACAATTCAGGA
The DNA here is from genome assembly GCA_034211315.2 of Aedes japonicus. NCBI lineage: Eukaryota > Metazoa > Arthropoda > Insecta > Diptera > Culicidae > Aedes > Aedes japonicus. The sequence goes on along the minus strand of JASCZW010017229.1, from coordinate 4,006 downwards.
CCTTTAACAGTTAAGCTGTCTTTTTTAACATTCGAAGAACAAGTATTTACACTTTTCACTGTTCACTTTTGTGAATTACACTAATGTTTTTGTTATTCAGAAAATCCCACGGGAAAACTGTGCCAAAGGTGAGATTTGAAGTGTTTATCGAAGAAGTTACTAATTATTTTGTGGACAAGTGTCAAATTTCAAAGATCATTCAGTAGAGGAATTATTTTTAAGGTTATCACCATTGACTGACCAAGCAACATTGCCAAAACTACCCAGCCAAAAAAAAAAAGTTTTATTAAAGTTTTATGAAAGCCACTATAAATCAATTTTGTTCTATTATGCCAACAAGAGGTGCGCATAGTTCTAATATTTTAGTCAGGTTAATGATAACCTATACAGCATGTTAACAATGATCTTAAAAACTTGTGTTCTCAAGTTCCTTTGACTGATTTCAAAAGTTTTATTTCGACTTTATGAACTTGTAAAATGCTGTTTTGAATTGCCGTTTTAGGACTCAATGATATAATTTGTAATGGTCAGTTGAAAAAGCATTTTACAATCATTTTGCCTTCAGTATATGCATCAAACGGAAAATTTAAAACGGCATAAAAATCGACCAAATAGTTTTATAGTAGCCATTGGGAAGATAAATAAATCTTAGAGGGTTTTTTAAGCTGTTTGGAAAATCAAGATAAATAAGCTGTTTGGAAAAATTGAGGTTTTTTGCGTTTTGAAACGCAATGCAATGTAATACTAATTAACTGTAGATCGGAGACCAATTTCGGCATACATTTAAATAACTTTTCAGGAAATCCATGATTAATTTATCGTATATATAGGAAAAACCGGATGAAGAGAAATGTTATGCCCAAAAACATTTTATTCTAAAAGTGGGATTCCCAGTGTCATCCAAGTTGTAGATGGTTCACATATAAAAATTATTTCTCCGGGACGTGAATGCAGTGATGGATCTTTCTTCAACGATTCTATCTCAAAGTTCTCCGACCTTCTGGTAAAGCCTATGATTTTTTTTTTCTTGATCTTCAGGTGCCCTCAGCGGGAAGTTTTCCAGTTTGTGGATTATCTGAACTTTGAAAGTATTTTCGAACACTTATTTGAAATATTTACAAACTTCTTGGACATAGAAATGAGAAGAAAAATTAGTTACAGGTATTCCACTAAACAGCTCAAACCCTCTAGGATTCATTCTTGGACTTTCTTGAACTTTTCTTCTAAACTTCAGGGAAGATGTTTCATCGATTAAATCTGTCAAACGAGGTGCGATGGATACCGAAGAAATGTAATTCCTACATGAGTTTGCGTCCTAGCTCATAGTACAATGCAAATGGTAGGGAAGATAGTGTTTACGGCATTTTAACATGGCATCATCGGCTTTGAATATCGATATTGTCATATGAATGATTTTTGTACAGGCTGCTTCTTCGGCTCGTCAATGATTATCTGTTGAATTTCAGGGAAGTTCTCTTGTGATCTAAAGGGTGTCCACGATGAAATTTCCACACACAAAATTGATTCGCAAAATTCGAGTTTTCATCTGATTGCCATCAAATTTTCAGGGGTTGAGAAATAACTATTAAACTTCATTTTACCATTTAACTTGTATTTTATTTACAGTCCATACGCAAATGCCCGCACCTTGGCCTTAACCCCGGCCATAAGATTCTGCACAACCTGTGAATCAACCGTTTTTTGCATGTAAACCCATACTTTCTTCAGTTCCTCGAATGTCTTCACTACCTTAGGTCGTTTAAGAAGGTGCTGCTTCATAATCGCCCAGTACTTCTCGATGGGGCGGAGCTCCGGAGTGTTGGGAGGGTTGAACATTTTCGGCACGAAATTGACCTTATTGTCCACATACCACTTCAGCACGTCCTTGGAGTAGTGGCATGAGGCCAAATCCGGCCAGAAGATTGTTGGGACGTTGTGGGCCTTCAGGAGAGGAAGAAGCCGCTTCTGGAGGCACTCTTTTATGTACACCTGTTCGTTCATCGTGTCCTGGGTCACGAAAGGTGCACTCCGCTTCCCGCACGTGCAGATGGCTTGCCAAACCAGGAATTTCTTCGGACATCTTCTGAGTGCGGACATGCTCCGGAACGCTGAACTTATCCTTGGCCGTGAAAAACAGGTTGCCGGGGATCTGTTTGAAGTCGGCCTTCACATATGTTTCGTCGTCCATGATGCAGCATTCAACTTTCGTCAGCATGTTGAGGTACAACTTCCTGGCACGGGTTTTGGCGGACTTGTTCTGCTTCTCGTCGCGATTAGGAGCCTTTTGTACCTTGAACGTTCGAAGCCCAGCCTTAGTGTTTGCCTTCTGGACAAAACTTCGGCTTAGGTGCAGCTTCTTAGCCACATCCCGAACGGAGGCGTTCGGATTTCGGTTGATGGCCCCAACTACGCGGTTGTGATTTTTGGTGTTGTACGGAATACTTTTTCCTTCACTTCTGGGCTTCCGATCGGTGGTCAACCGTTCCTCGAACCGCTTAATCACTCGCGACACCGTGGAATTCGCGATTCCCAACGTTTTAGCGATGGAACGATGCGAGAGATCCTTGTTCTCGTGATGAATGCGCAAGATTTTATCACGCACGAGCTGTTCTTTCGACTCCATTTCCGCGAGTTTTGATCACAGGACTTTAAAACTTGCAGGATGTAAATAATGCACTATGAACTAAATCCCCCCAAATTTTCATTAAATTCTACCCAACGGTTAAAAATTTAGAGCAATTTCATAGTGTGGCAATTTCATCGTGGACACCCTTTACTGCAAATCTCCCTGCTTAATTTCTGGGAATTACCTCCTGAACTATTGGCATGTTTTTACATGAACTTCTTGGTAGTCACCTAACCTTTCTGAAGAATATCATCTTGAAATTATTTCGCAAGTTTTTTTTTTCCTGAACTTAATTTCTTCCTGATCTGTTGATCAGTCCCTTCTTAAACTTCAAAGAAGATTTCTCCAAAAATTTATCGTGTTTCTTTTTGTAATTGTGAATTTTCTTCCTGATCTTCTAAGAAGTCCTCTTCTGAACTTCTGGAGAGGTTTCTCTTGAACTTTGGTGAAGGTTGTTCCTGAATTCACTACTACTAGAAAGTTTCTCCTATGCTTCTGGAAAGTTTGCTTCTGTTCTTCGGAGCAGTTTCATCCTGAACTTCTGGCACCGTTAGATTCCAAAACTCATTGGCTTTAGGGACATTATCAGCAATGACCATTCGAATTCATATGGTTCCCGTAAATCTGGGTTACCGGGGCTGTGGTCCGGTACGGAGGGACTATTTGGAAACAACTATTAAATTTCCGGAAATGGATGTCAAAATCTATGGAATAATTTCAAGAAACCATTTCTATTCCATTGTGGGCAATATGCCGACTTGCTCCTGCAACGGCCATTCTGTAACAGGTTCCCGTGGGGCCTCGAGTGGCCATGAACATATTTAAAAAGAAACCCTGGCAATATGGGTATCAAAATTCATGAAATTTCGCCAGTAGGATATTTATTAACATTTTGTAGCTATCTGATGTTTTGTCCTTGGACCGGTCAATCCGGAACAGGTTCCCGTGGGGCCTCGATTGGCCATGAACATTTTCAGTAGAAACCCCTGGCAATATGGGTATCAAAATTCATGAAATTTCTCCAGTAGGATATTTCTTAACGTTTAGTGGCATCTGATGATTTGTCCTCGGAACATTCATTTCGAAACTAATTCCCGTGAGGCCTCGAGTGGCCATGAACAAACCTGGCCACAACACGTTGAGAAACGTTGGAATTTTGATAACCACATTGTCAAGGTTTCCTTCTTAAAATGTTCCTAACCACTCGAGACCTGACGGGAACCTGTTCTGGATTGACAGGTCTTAGGATAAATCATCAGATAGCCACGAAAAACGTTGAGAAATATCCTATTGGAGAAATTTCATGAATTTTGATACTCATATTGACTCATATTTACTAAAAATGTTCATGGCCACTCGAGGCCCCACGGGGGACCTGTT
>JASCZW010017228.1:0-17396 GCA_034211315.2 Aedes japonicus | reverse complement strand
ATACGGTTTATGTTTGTGTCTGTACAGGGTGAGTGGGCATTCCTGTCAGTGAAGTATGTGTCCATGAATTTTAATTTTCAATGTATTTTCTGTTTCAAATATCTTTAACATTTGTCTTAATTTAGTTCAGTTCAAATCTTTCTCCCTATGCCTGAATTGCCAGCCGCTTGCGTTGAAGGAAAGCGTCACAGCTGGCACATTCTATATTTTCACCAAATGTTTCGTAAAGCTTTCCTTGGTTAGTCCTTTGGTATTCCCCAGTATGCCTAGCATATAGCTCCATGCATAGAAGTCAAAATCAGATGAATAGGCAGGCCATTCTTTCGACGAAATAAAATCGGAAAATTATCCTCACACCAAGCCTGTGTAGGTTCCGCCTTGTGGCACGTTGCAAAGTCTTGTTGAAAGCAGTATGGTGCATTCTTGTAGTGTTTCTTTGGTGCATTCTTGTAGTTTTTTTTTCCAACAGTAGCAAATGATTCTTCAAAACATTATCGGTGTTACGAACTGGTGGTCCTATGAACTGTGTTCGGACTGAGAGGGAACTTTCGAAGCTGACCGGAGCTGACGAAGTGTTGACTTATTTAAACAGCCTTCTCTGCAGGAGTTATCAAGCGAACCTTAAAGCCATTGCTGTCTAGTGGGATCAATGGTGGAATGGGCCTTGGTTTAGTTTTCAAAATTTTTGCCAACTTCCAGAACGGCTTTGCACAATCTGGGAGAGAGCGGATCATGTTGGCAAAATTGTTATTTCTCACTCGATTACAGTGACTTTTTAGCGTCGGCAAACCAGTTTCGCTTCGGACGGCGTTTCGCAATTGTATTATCAATGTGTACAGAGTTGCTCACTTGATCAATCACCGGTACATGTTGCTCCCGGGCCTGGGAGATCGCTTGCTCGATGCTCTTCAGTTGCCGATCAATGTTATCAGTTGACTCGATGTGCACGTTGAAATCGACGGTGTCGTCGACATGTTGTCGGAAACTCTCCCATCTGGCACGATGGTAGTTCCGCCTGGTGAGCCGATGCCGGCTGACCGAGAACCCAACTTCGGCCACCACTGGATAGTGGTCCAAGCTGAGCTCCTGGTGGTGAGAAAGATGTCAATTGTAGAATGAACCCTGGATCTGCTTAACCGGGTGGGAGTATCCGGGCCCAGGACGGTGTAATGGCCCTCTTCCCTCCCCTGCCTCCTAGTTAGCTTGCGAATGTCGTTCCGTAGGACCATTGTTGTTCTGTTAGCGGTGTTGGCTTGCTTGGGGCAATAGGCCGCGATGATGGTGATAGGGCCGACGGCAGTTTCGACCTCGATTTCGATGGCTTCGATTGACTGTAGCTGAAAACTCGGAAGCAGATGGTAGTTGATCTTGTAGCGCAGGGCGATCGCAACTCCTCCTCCACTAGAGCCGCTACGATCAAGTCGCACAATCCGGTATCCTGGGATAAAGTGGGGAGTGTCTCGGTGACGCTGGCGATGTCGATTAAGGAAGTCACCGAGCTCGATTGTTTTGTTCCGGATGGAACAAGCATTCCAAGTTACGATGTTGATGGTGCGATTACGGTCCATGCTTGCACAGAAACTTCATCGTCACGGATGTGGCGGTTTTGAGCTGTTCTTCCTTCGAGCGGTAGGAACGTAGTTGACGGTAAAGCTGTTGAACGAACTCCACCATTTACTCCGAGTCGTAGAGCTGTCCATCGACGGGTGGTTGCGTGGAGGAATTGTAACCCGGATTGCACCAGCCTTGAGGAGGAGCCGGCGTGGGGACGGTGGCGGGCCGCGAATCGATGCTAAATGGAGGCCGATGAGCATTTGGCATGGCGATGATTTAATGGGATCGGCGGTAGGTTTGGCACTTGGTATCGGAGCGTAGGGAAGTTCTCCTCGTCCATCCGAGGTGGCGGACGGCGTTGACGAGGCCGGAACTTGGTGGACGCCTACTTGCGTATCGCCAAAAGCTCGGCACGTTTGGGAGAGATTCGGTTGCTACCTTGATGATTTGAACCACAGTTGGGGCGTTTTGGAAGAGTATCTTCGTCCATTGGTGCACAATCCTTGCTTGTGTGTGCTCCGGCACATGCGCCACTTCGCGGTTTCATGTGGCAGTTTCGGGTTCCATAGCCGAACACAAGGCAGTTGCCACATTGCGTTACGTTGTGCTGTCTCGGGCGATACCGTTCCCACTCTACAACGACGTTAAAGAGGTCCATGCAATTCATGCACGCGCGAAGATGGCAAGGCTGTTCTAAATTGTGCACCGCACAGAATTTGTTTTCGTGTAGATAGTGCGATCACATAAAATGCGGTTTATTTTTAAGCGGTTGAGCAGAGGATTCGTAAATCGTACAAAAATAAACGTTATAAGATCCTGATTTTACAATGTTTTGGCCGTAAGGCTGCCAATGCGCTAAAGGTCAGTTCAACATCTTTATGGGTTTCATTAAAATGCAAGTATGACTCTTTGAGTGACATCGTCAGGAGACGTTTTTGTGTTACCTGGCGTAACAAAATGTCTTTGGCCCGGCATAAGTCTGCTGATATCGTCATCTTCGTAGAATTGAACAACTTTACGTACTTTACTCCTTTCCTTTTAGGGCCACCCCAGTGAACCACGGTTTCGTGTTTAAAGTCGGCTGCACTGTGAAGAAATTTCGACCCTTCTCCACGGAGTACTCGGTGTACCAATCATTCGTCTTTTTGTTCAAGGATTGCTTCAAGAGGAACATGGCATCTTGAAGCAGAATGTTGTTATCCATTTCACTATCGGATGTAGTGCCAAGTTTTGCAAGTTGATCAGCGAGGTCGTTGCCGTGTACTCCAATGTGGCTTGGAATCCACTGAATGGACACATTCCATCGTCGACAGGATTGTAAGATTTCGCTTAAGATGGTCTCATCCTCCCGCGACTGTTGAGCGTTTTCGAGCATTACGTAAGCAGATCTCGAGTCCGTATAGATTACCTGGTTGTGGAGTTGGTTTTCTTCGATTTGTGCTACCGCTAACCGTATGGCAAGCAGTATGTTATACTAACTTCCTGTTTCAAGCGAATACTGTATCGTTGATTGATAGTGTCAATGATAACTCCTATTCCGCATTTTTTTTCCTTCTTTAGAAGCATCTGTGAAGGTTTTTCCTCGGCCCTTGTTCCTTCCGTTCATGATGAAGAGTACATTCATTTTGAGTTCTGCTGAGTTACAATTTTGTTTCGAAGTTTGAATCCCATCCAAATATGCATATATTTCAACTGACTTCGTCTCTCCGGTAGCTAACAATGGACTAATACATTTGAGGATTTCGTAGTTTTCAGCATATACCTTTTCCATGTACGTGTAGTTCTCCAGGTCGGTGATGGGTAGACCCAAATTCTTCAATTGTTGAGCCACCACGGTGTCTCTTGATATATTGCGAGCAATCTCCTTCGCAGTTACATATAGGTGTCGCAGCTCCAGTGGCTCCTGTCCACTCAAAGCCGACAACACATTCAGTGGTGTTGAACGGTTTGTGCCTGTTATTCTCCTCAAACACTGATTATTGGCTACCGCTAGCATGTTTTTGTTGGTTTTCCTGACATTGTTGTATGTTGAACATCCGTATTCTATGACACTCCTGCAGAGGGCTTTATAGATACGAATAATCGTCTCCGGATGTGCTCCGCTTTTGGCTCCACTAAGGACTTTCACCATATTGAGTCGCTCTTGAACCTTCGTGCGTACCTCCTTTATATGGACTCCGAAGCTCATGTAACGATCCAATGTGATACTCAAATATTTAAGGTTTCTTACCGTTTCGATTGGTTCTCCGGAAATTGAGATATCTAACGTTTTTTCGTTACTCTGGAATAGTATTGCTTTTGTCTTGCTTGGGTTAACTTCCAAGCTAAGTTCTTTTGTCGCTTCAGCAAATCGGTTCATATATGCTTGGGCATTTTCATTCACCTCCGTTAAATTCTAACCTTTCACAAGTAAAGTTTGCTTAAGATAGAATTGGAACAAAAACAATTGCCTGTATTTCAGTTATTTATTATTGAATTCAAGATCTTTTTTTATACAAATGTAGCGTTTTCTTCATACTTTTAAGAAAAAATACGGATAAAATTATTCGAATTCGAATTCTCGAATTTTTCCTGTAACACGGCTCATTAGGCGGCACACACTTTCTTCGTCCATCGTTTTAGCTATCTTATTCCACCAGGTCTTCATCTGATTGATGTTTTTGACAACCTTTCCCTTTGCCTTGAGTCTCCTCTTCATGATTGCCCAGTATTTCTCAATAGGGCGGAACTGGGGGCAGTTGGGTGGGTTAAGGTTTTTCGGAACAACATGGACCCCTTTCTCTGCATACCATTCTTGAACGAATTTGCTGTAATGACAGCTTGCCAAATCTGGCCAAAACATTACGGGATGGTCGTGGGATCGAATGAACGGCAAAATTCGTTTTTGGAACTACTCTTTTTGGTATAGTTCCGTCGTCATTGTCTTATTTGTAACGAAAACTTTCGTTTTTTGCCACAGCTGCAAATGCCCTGCCAAATCATGAATTTTCGTTGCAAATTTGTCGGCAAAAACAAATTTAAATTTGGCTGGAACATCCCCCGAGCCGTTGCCAAGTAAAATTTTTGACCTGGGATTTGCCCGAAGTCAGCCTTGACATAGGTTTCATCGTCCATCAAAAGACACCCGTCGAACTTGGTCAGCACCTGGTCGTTTGTGGGGAAGTCACAGATAAAGTGATCTTGAAAAAGCTCCTACCCCCGTCAATTCCAACATACATGGACATAAACCACTGCGACCAGTATTTTGATCAATTGTTACCAAAAAAATATACCAGGTGTTTCTGGCTTCGAACGCATATTGTCAGCTACTGCCGCATCTGTAGAACTCGACCCCGACGAGGACTCTCCTTTTTTCAACATGTTTTTCAAATTTGACGTTCGGGACCTGAGTGCAATGGTGCTTTTTTCCTCTTTCGTATTTGCTGTAGCAAGTTTCACAAATTGCTACCGCCTTAGATCCGCCAACATCTTCTGTATCTGGACTGGATCTGGGTCTTCCGCGCTTGAGTTTCTTAGCTTGAAAACCTGGCAAATTGCTTTTACCCTCACGTGTACCGGCTGCGACACAAATTTCACATACTTTGGGATCACGTGACGATTGAATTTTGGAGATTGTGATTGTGAATCATGGGGATCCTTTTACCTCCCTTCCTATACTCCCCACAAGCTACGCGGTATGTTCCGCAGATGACCGACGGATAAAAATTTTGTTTGGATTCAAAATCTACACAGAAAAAATAATTAATTTTAACAAGCGCGTAGAATTTCCCCTCGTTTAATTTCAAGCCAAAGGAGGCGTAAACAACGCAATTGGTTCTAGTCTTTGATAAGCCATACAACAATGTTTGCAATCTTCCATACAACAGGCTTGATTCAGGCGTTATCTGGCTTAAATTTACATAATATCACACTTATTTTCTGCCAAATCTAGCATTCCCTTTATGTGCATTAGATAACGCAGAAAATTCAATGTTTCTTTTTACCTGTGTAGCAGAAACTTTTGGATAACAACTCTTATGCTTTCAGTTATCGATCGAAGCGACGATGCCTTCGAAAAACAGAATACGCAAACCAGATTTCTATTTTTTTTTCATGAAGATCAATTTTCACTTTGCACACGCACTTTTTTCACTTAGGCTTTCAGACGTTTATCACACGAAACATTCAATTGCTGAAGCTTGACGAAGAGGCAGATTTTTACGTTTAACAGCCTACTTTGATGATCACCGGTGATGAGTAGAAGAATGCAATTTTAAAAGAAAATATTATTTATTCATAATTAATTAAAAAATCACATGCTAGGCTATACAAAAAAATACTTAAGTTAGTCAGTGAGAAAATTAACCGGTTGTGCACTTTCTTTCGAACCCGGACGTCAATTTTGACAACAATATCTTGCTCCATAGTTCCTCCTTTGCCGAGTCTCTTGTGATATGCCACAAAAAGTACCTTGTCAATGTCCCGAAACAGCAGAATAAAATTGCAACCAGCCAGTGAGTAAAACTAGTCAGTGCAGACCACAAAGTGCACAAAACAGACACTAACTCATCGGTAATCAAGTTATAGGGAAAAAACATCTACAAACGATCCACGTGTGGTTCATACAAGATCTGGTGCACCATTTGAAATGCCCAGTCTGGGAGTATTAACGGAGCATTAAATCGATGAATTTGATAATACATGATATATACAATCTTAGACTGTGCAGTGCACGAGGTGCACATATAGACGGGACGCCACCGAAATTGATAGACAAAAACTAAAGTCCCTATATATTTATGGTCTGGTGCATTCAACTATCGAAGCTAAACGATCATGCCATTTTAAGGAAGATAAAATTTGGGATATTATTAAGATTATTGAGTATTTATGAGATCCTTCGCCTCAATCGAACGATTTGATTTGAATATAATCATTTTATCACACCGAAAAGATCTGACTGAGCCATTTGGGTAAATTTGTTGGAAGTTATATGAGACTATTGAGTGCCTATAATAAAAACCACTCATGACAATCTTGTGTCAAATTCTTCGACACGCGTTGTATTTTGCACAAATCAGATAGAACGAGGTCGCTATTCGTACTCAGCATGGGTGTGGTTGCTCAACGGATCAAGGATGCTGATAAACCACCAAACAATCTGACTTGAGCGCTCCCAAAAATAATCAAACTTTCTCCGACACCATGTGCAGCCAAAACGGCCACTAAAATCGCTCGATTGTGCATCGTCTTCTGGATGCTTCTATTTTCATCATTTTGGTATTTCGATTTAAATCTGTAATGCTCCTTTATACTCCTTCATTGTTTTCGCAATTTGTATTCAAACTTTCCTTCCTTCTCTTTCGTTCCAGAAACGTCAATTCAGAGTACGTCGTCAATGTCCGCAAACCATGTGAATACCTCCAACCACGACGAACGGGTTATCTAGCTCTAATACTTAACTACTGTTTAATTGTTCAACCTGCGTTTACTCGTTAAATTATTCGTTAAGTTCTACGTCGAAAAGGAATGTGATATTAGTCAACAAATCATGCGGTCAAATAAACGACAAATCGAATTTAAATAATTCATACAAACGACCTATGTATTTTTTCACTTCATTCATTTTTTCTTTTCTTTTTTTTAACCTTCTATTCCGTCCGTCCGTTCGTCCGCCCATCTGAGACTTACTTAGTTTGTTTGTTTTTTTTTACTTCAATCAACCATAAGCAAAATCACTCCACATCTTTCTTTTTTTTTTTGATAATTATTATTAACCAGTCAGTTGTCGATTGACGCGCCGCTCCAATCAGAAAAGAGTACCTACCAGGAGCGAATTTTTTTTTCGTATTTCAAACCATGCCAAATTTAGCCACCGCGACTGAGAACAATTATTGTGTTGTTGGAATCGATGTGTTTCTTGGTTTTTTCGGGAATTGTATTGGCCTTTCCTGCCCATGCGGGGAGAGAGAGCGCCCAAATAAAGGATTCAATGTCCAGTTGAGAGTTGAGGTTGGTGGGTTTGGGATGTGTTTCTACAAAGTCTGACCGAGCTGGTTTGTTCGTTTGTTCAATTGTATTGTAATATTTTGATAATTATTCTATATAGGTTTTAATAATCGAGGAGCTCAATTTGCTAATATATAGTACTGGATCCCGGGCTAATCAAATGGGGGGATCTCTTTGTTGTTCACAACAAGCGCCGAATTATGGGGAAAGAGAATGAGAAGCGAAAAGCCCGCTTCTCAAGTGGGAAGTCGGGGTAGAAGGCGGCAACGGCACAAAAAACGCACAGAGCTGTTTCGAATTTTGAATTGAGGATGGAAAAGAGGGGGGGGGGGTAAACTAAGGAAACGCAACAGAAGAGTAGGACCGAAGATTTGCTCTAGTAACTATCGCTATCGTACAAATTACCGCTAAAGACGTCGATCGATTCGTTCCGTGCATTTGCAGTCGAGTCGTCGCTAGAGGCCTGCTCCCCGCCGACCGAGTAGTCCGGATCCGCACTACTGCTGCCAATGTCCACCTCGCCAAGCCCACTAACTCCGACACCTCCTAGGGTCGCTCCTATCCCCACTCCTTCCGTTCCATCATTGAGAGATCCCGTCGCCTCTCCTGCAACACCCGGACTCGACCCGGCCACGCCCAAAGCTCCCGTTCCGCCATCCTGCGTTCGCATGATCGAATCAAAGTTGTCCTTGATCTGATTGTTCGCTCCCTTCGAACCCAGATCCGTCGCCCAGCTCAGGTGCATCAGTGCTAAATCCACATTGCCCAACTTTTTGTAGATCTTGCCCATCACATAGTACACTACCGCTTCCTTTGGCACGATCTGCTTCAACTCCTCCAGCTCCTTCAGCGCTTCCTGGTATCGTCCCATGGTGAAGTACATCGTACCTCGGTGGAACTTGCACAGCGGGTTCTTCGGATCCAGCGCGATGGCGGCATTCAATGTCCGCAGCGCTTGGTCCATTTTCCTCAGGAAGAACTGCATCGCACCGATGTGGACCATAATGACTGAGTTCTTCGGATTGATCGCCAGCGCCTTGCGGTAGTGCAGTTCCGCCAGCTCGTACCGTTCCTGTTTGCTGAAGATGGTTCCGATGCCGAACCAGGCGTTGTAATGCCGCGAATCCCGGAGTATCGCATACCGATACATCGATAGTGCCTTCTCCAGTTCTTCGGTCATGACCAACTCGTGACCGAGCAATGTATAACTGTACGGAAAGTCCTCGTCCACCTAAAATCGAGTGATTTGAGCAAAGGTTCTCATAGAGGAAAATCGTTTCACCTACCTGTATTGCACGAAAGAAGAACTTGATTGCCGTCTCCATGTTCCTTGTGGGCGGAGAAGCAATTTCCCGCAACGCACCACGTAATTGGGGAGCTCTTGTCCTGCGCCATAAGATCCTGGGCCAGCGCCGACAGGACCACGTCCTTCTGTAGGTGCCACAGATCCGTACTGTAGATTTCCATGTACTGTAACCGATGCGGTTCCTTGTCGTGTATCTCCCGGAAGATATCGACGGCAGCTTCGTACTCTCGCATTTCGTGGTGCGCCAGAGCGATCATACTCTGCACCCAACTGCTGCTGTAGTGATGTGAAGGAACGTTGCTAAAGTGCTCGATCGCCTTCTCACAGTCGTAGTTCTGCAGCCGGAGGTATCCCTGGCCAAGTTCCCGCAGCAGCGTCATCAGTCCATCGGCACTTTGCTTCTTCAATGCCAGCACCTGCTGGGCCACCTTATGGGCACTGTTTATGCTATTGTTGATGAAGACTTTCTCACTGAGCGTTTCGCTCGAGGTGATGGTTTCGATCTTCTCCTTGCCGTCGCCACCGACGGACGACTTTCGTTCGACATTTTCCAACAGATTGCCGGCACTGCTGTTCAGATTCTTTGAGATTCGCTGCTTGGACTTGCGGGGAGGTGACCGAGGTGCCACAAACTTATTGTTCAACTGGGGACTTTTGGTATTTTCCTTGACGGAATAGTTGCTGTTGCTAAATAGGCGCGAACTGCGTCGGACGTTCTGGGCCTGCAGGGCACCTCCGGTCGAGTTCGGTGTCCGCGGCGTCGTTAGCTGATTGCCCGTCTGGCTGAACACGATCGGTTTTGTGTTCGCACTCTGTGACTGCAGGAGCATCGACGTTGCCTGGAGGAGAAGAGGTTAGGGTTTAAAAGTTGCTTTGAATCTTAAGGATTGTAGGGGGGCTTACCGTTGTGTCACTCTTGCGATTGATGATATTTCCCATCGTGCCTAGATTGTGAGGGCCGCGCATTTTCTTATTGCTAGATAAGAGGGCCATTTTTTGCTGATCGTTGTCGGCAATGATTTGCTGCTGCTGTTGCAGACCGGCCTGTTGCTGTCCCTGGCCTGGCTGTTGACCTTGCTGCTGATATCCCCCGTGGCCGAGGCAAGCTGCTGGGGCGAGGGAGTCATTAGGAGCGAAGATTGATCACACAGCATGGGACTATTCATGATGGGAAGGACTCCGAAGCTGGGCGTCGCAGGACTCATCGCGGCTAGATATCTGAACTGTTGTTTCCGGAACGGCGTTCCAACGTCACCTCCCATATTGGGTGTTTGCTCGTCGGCCGCCATCCTCGCATTCGTTAAACTGCTAAAATTTTGACCCTGTGCTTGTTGCTGCTGTGGAGGATTATTTGGTGTGTTGATAATATTCTGTATTAGACACTGTGAAACCTGATCTGGAGTGGTGATTAGCTGCTGCTCGAAGCTCTCCGATCCTATGAACATCCCTCCGCCTCCCCTCCACCACCACCCGTCCCTCCGCCACCGGTTCCATTTCCGAACCACACCATCGACGAATTCATCGCCGGGTGGGAGGCTTGACTGGTAGCGAAGACATCGGTGCTCGCCAACTGGAACACCCCGTTCGGGTCCGGTTTCTCCCCGGTTGCATAGGTCGGCAAACGATTGCCACAGGAAGGGATTCAGCTTGACCACCTTTCGGCTGGCATCGTTCGCCAACTTTCCCCGTTCAGTCTTCTGGCAAATTTTCGACAGCAGCTCCAACGCGAAGCAACCGATGTCGCCGAACTCCTTCGCCACCTCGTCCAAATGCCGCGCCCGCAGGTGGTCGTCATTGATTAGCGTGTGCTCCGCTTCCGAGTATCTGAAACAAGACAGGTTGATTCTTAGTAACATGAAAAATGAAGCCACAAGATTACTCACTGCTTCAGATCGAAGGCACACTTGGACAGGAGAAACCGACATTGCGTCGAACGGACGCCCTTCGACGATAGCAACCAGTGGGCCTGATGCTTCTGTCCGGCCCGGTAGTAACAGGTCGCCAGCAGAAATAAACTCTCCTCCGATTCCACTGAAAACAGAAACGGCACAAATTAATGCAATCTGAATTAGGGGAATCATTTGAAATCCTACCTTCGGCACACAGTCTCTCCGCCAAGAAGATCGCATCCTGATAGTCGTAGTGGTTCAGGCAGTGCCATATTGCGGCCTGAAACGACAAAATCAATGGGCTGTTATTTTTTTCTAATCTTCGTGTGTTTATTTATAATCGGTCCAGCATCATGCGATGATAGGGTGCACTGCGCTCCCCATCCGGCGTGATCCGATCGATAATCTCATCTCGCGGCGTATGCTTTTCTCGGATTGACGTTGCCGTCTCATTTCCCTTGTTGTTGCCATACGCAACCAAACGGCTCGAAATAAACAATTTCTATTAATAATGACTATATACATCATTCGTCGATCTTGTCGACCCATTTTAATAGCAGCAGCCGGGCAAAGAGCCGGGCATATTCTTGAAACAGATAAAACGGTTTAATGGGATTCCGATGAATACGAGTGAGCGATCAAATTTAAGATACAGGCTAGAATAAGGCCAGGTTTCAAGTTGGAGCTGCGTGACAGCTTGGTTGTCAAGGCTTGACCCAAGTGAGTAAATTTTAAGTAAACTACAGACGGAATTGCCTATATTGGCAGTTTGAACACTGTCTTGTGTGTATTGGTGTGTATTAAAGAGACAAAATGCATACTCCCGATGAAATCTAACCTTAACAATGAACGTATTAATTTAACTTAGGAAACCACGAACGCCTATCTTGGTATTGTGAATGGTAAATATTCCAACTTATGGCCGACTAAAAGTGAATTGGTACGCCCCTCGCGCAGGCCCCGCTAGTAAGCCTCTAGTGTTGGGAATCGAGAATCTTTGACAGTGGTTTGTTTACACTTCTATAGAGAACAACTACTGTGTCAGATTGATCAACAGTTTTTACACGCGAGTCAAAGTGTTAACATCGCAATCCAAGAGTCCTCGGTAATCGAAAGTGTATCTTCGGTATTTTTCTGCAAAACTCGTGAAAGATATCCAAAGTATCGACAAAATTGATCAAAGCTTCAGAAGCTAATCCTTTACCGCCAGGTGGTTAAAACATATCACCAAAAACTACGAAATAAAAGTATCACACGTGGTAACGCCATCTTGGTATGAAGAAGAAAAAACATCATGGAGACGGACGAATTTCAAGAGCCTAAACCCCCGACACCCTCCCAACATTGGCGTAACTACTGGGGGTGCCTAGGGGGCCAGGCCCCCTCCAGAATTCTGTAGGCCCCCCCCAGGATTTTTCGCTTATTTATTTGGAATATATTTCTAATTTGAAATGAAACACTATTGTCTACACTATTGTCACTAATGTCTACGGAATTGTAGGTTATTTTTCTTCATTTAAGTTGTTGTACTTTGCTTCCTTCAGAAATAGTTTGAACGAGTTACTATTTCTGAAGAGTAAAGTGTGCATACTCTCTTCTTCACACTTTTCACTTACCCCACTGTACCTTAAAGGATGAGAAGTTGGTACATATATCAAGAAGACCATTGTTAACGACAATAAGATCCATGAGACCTCCGATATATCAACATTACATCACTTCGCTGGAGAGTTTGCGTCGGTTAAATTGTTTTGACATTGGAAATATCTTCCCAACATCATGGGATCCCAGTAGTGAACAACAATTTTCGCTGGAGCCAAATATGTGAAGAGAAAGTATCGATAGGTCCAAGAGAGCTCGACAGGTTATGAAATAGAAGTAAGTTTGAATTTGAGCGTAGGATTTTTGTTAAGCAGTATTTCGAAGCAAACGCACACACTTTTGTCACACATCCCCATGCGTGTTCAAAAGAAATTTCTTTTTCTATACCAAACCCATGTTAAATTACGTTTACTGAAACGGTAGCAGTATCCACCTGGAATTTGTAAGGTTTCCACGTAAACTAATGGGAGTTGTCACATTTGTTTTCGGAAGGTGACATTTCGTTCCATGCAGATCAATTGTCAAAATTCTGCTTGATAATATCACAGAGAACAGACATCCAAGCTAGAGTGCCTTCCGTGTGTAAATGTCTGTAACTGCCATTTTAAAATTACAGCTTGTTTTCGTTAGTTTTGGTGATTCGTGTGTCGATTTTTATTTTATTTTGTTTTTATTTTATTTTGTTTAAATCATCTGGCCGTAGTCTACATGAACGTATTAAAACTATTGTAGCCTAAATTGTTGCAGTCTTGATGCAGTAATTCTATTTTTAAAAGATCTAGAAGATTCTCTAAAGTCGAAGAGGTCGTCAACCAACGAAAAGGTACGAACGCATGATGTCAGTGGCTTATTAAAACCGCAAAAAGTCCGATGGCAAGAAGTCAGCAGTAGTCATATCATAGATTTAAGTTGTCTTCCCACTCGAAAGTCAATGCAAGACAGAAGTGCTGGTGCGCAAATTTCACCGTTCACTATCTTTGCGATAAGGGTCGCTTGTTGAATATTTCGGCGACGGTGCAGCGTGTCGAGTCCCAGAAGCCGGTATCGTTCGGGATACGGAGGAGATCTTGAGGATTACGCCAGGGTAGGCTTCTGAGTGCAAAGCGTATGAATCTACGTTGAACACGTTCTATTCTGAGGTCACATGACAGTTGATACCGAGTCCAAACCACCGCAGCATGTTCAAGAACTGGTCGTACAAGACCACAGTAGAGTGCTTTGAGGCACTGAGGATCGGTAAAATCACGGAAGATTTTAGTGATGAATCCCAACTGTTGTGAAGCTTTCTTGATGATGCTGTTGATGTGCTGATTAAATGTAAATTAATCGTCCAGTGCCACACCCAAAACACTAACCTGATCAACGTGCTCCAGGACATTCCCATCAATTTGATAGTTAAAAGTGATGGGACACAAGGATCGGTGGAACGTGATAGCAACACATTTAGTAATGCTTATCACGAGTTTATTCATCTTATACCGAAAACATGTCTAGAAGCTCCTGAAGCCGGTAGCAGTCTTCAATAGACCTCACCACAAGGTAGATTTTCAAGTCATCTGCGTATATGAGTACGTAGTTCGATCCTAGCAACAAAGCAGCATCGTTAAAGAACAGCGCAAATAGCAAAGGCTCCTAGTTACTGCCTTGCGGAACGCCTGAATTATTATTAAACGTACTGGAAACAGCTGAATCAAGTTTTACGCTCAGAACACGAACGGTCAAGTAGCTATCCAGCCATACCACAAGTCTCTTTGATGCGCCGAGACGGGAGAGTTTGCACAGAAGTATTTTGTGATCAATGACGTCAAAAGCGGCCTTCAAGTCCGTATATACGGGATCCACTCGATTTTTAGCTTCAATCTGTGTAATACAGGTACTAGTTAAGTCCAGAAGGTTCGTTGTTATGGAGCGGCCTGGTATATATCCAAGTTGGTTGTCTGAAATGTACTGTTTGGTACGGCCATGAATTTTATTACTATCGACTATTTCGAAAAGCTTTGATCTTGCAGATAGACTGGTAATTCCTCTGTAGCTCTTAACATTTCTTTTATCTCCTTTCTTGAATATGAGGAACATAAAAGATTGTTTCTACACAGCGGTGAACTTCTGCTGCTCAAATGATTTGTTAAAGATGTGGCCAAGAGGAGTCGATAAGGAAGCAGCACAGCGACAAAAGATAACAGCCGGTACACCATCAGGCCCGGGTGAATACGAGCTTTTTAGTTTCCTAGAAGCATCAATGATCATGTCCGAAGTGATGGAAAAAGTGTCCAGGTCAAAAACATCAAAAGGTAAATTAGAAGTAACCAGTTCAGATTCTTGTTGAGATGTGAGGCCAGCGGAGAACACAGACGTGAAATGCTTGGCAAACAGTTTGCATCATTCTTCAGCTGAAGATGATTCTGATTCGTCTAGAAATACATTTGACGGGATGGAAGAGCATTTCCTCTTAGAATTCACAAAACTCCAGAAACTTTTTGGGTCTCTACGCAAGGCAAAATTGTACACGGATAGCATGTGATTTATACAGACTAGCATTCACTAGGCGATATGCGTCACTTGCAAGTTTGAAAGCCTGTTGATTAGTTGCTTCCCAAGTAACCTCTGTTTAGCATTTGATGGCGCCGCCTGCGCGCGTTTCATCGACTTCAGGGCCTAAATAGAACTGAGGCTATCGGAGAAGATGAAATAATGGTCTATTGGCATGTCGGAAATTATCCCCAATGTGAAACTGATTGCTGCCAGCTCAGCAACATATACGGAACAAGGTTCCTGAAGTTTTCGAAAGGCAGATGAGTATTCATAGTAGACACCGAAACCAGTTGATCCATCAATGCGTGACCCAACAGTTAAAATTCTTCTATTGCAATTGACATGTTGGTACTTTTCAATAAAAATATGGGGAATTAAAATAGGTCGAAGTTGATCTGGAACTCCTTGAATAGCCTGCTTCATGGAGAGATCATAATCAATGGAAGAAGTGTGATGAGTGAAGCGTACACTTTGAGAATAATAGCAACGAAGAGTAATATAAAGTTATTCATGATGATAACTAAAAACTGATAAAAATTCAGATGGGACTGACTTGCGACTACCGGCAGTTCAGATATTTTGTGTTTTTTTTTGTTTCTTTTATAGGTAATCGACAACGTTGTAGGACATCTGGAGAAGACACCATGCCGTTTGCTGAGTCAGCTGACTCGTTATCGCGTTGGCAAATTGGCAGGAGCTTATAGGCTATTATTCAGATGCTCTAAATATAAAACAACAAACCCTGCAAGTATAAGCAACTGTCGTTCGAAATGTTTGCGCCATAACAAGTTGAATGTAACTTTGGAAACCTTGCGAGCGGAATTGAAAGTTGATATTACACCCAATCTAATAATATAGCTAGAAATGGGAAGAAAAATAAGTATTTTCCATTTAATTCCTACTACCTTTGCTTATCTTGACAGATACGCGTATTTCGTCTACAATGTGCAAACTTCTTCATTGTCTCGTACTAATAACTCGACTACGAGTACGAGACATTGAAGAAGTCTGCACATTGTAGACGAAATACGCGTATCTGTCAAGATAAGCAAAGGTAGTTGGAATTAAATGGAAAATACTAATTTTTCTCCCCATTTCTAGTTACAGGTATTCCACGAAACAGCTCAAACCCTCTAGGATTTAATTATATAGGTTGCTTCAGGCGTTAACTTCCATTCCCATAAGCTCAGCTGGATGCGAGTGGAGCTTCTCAGCCATGAGACGCATAAAAACATGACTGAGAAGTACTATGAACCAGAACCGATGTTCAAATCTGGCTAATTTAAGCATTGGGAACGGAGTTGTGAAGGGATCAGTATCAATCGACACAATTTTGAAGATTTAAAACGCGTTATCCAACTAGAAATTAGAAGAAGAATTAGTATCTTCCATTTAATTCCAACTACCTTTGCTTATCTTCGACAGATACGCGTATTTCGTCTACAATGTGCAGACTTCTTCAGTGTCTCGTACTAATAACTCGACTGGTCCAGTTATTAGTACGAGACACTGAAGAAGTCTGCACATTGTAGACGAAATACGCGTATCTGTCGAAGACAAGCAAAGGTAGTTGGAATTAAATGGAAGATACTAATTCTTCTTCTAATTTCTAGTTACAGGTATTCCACTAAACAGCTCAAACCCTCTAGGATTCATGCGTTATCCAAACCAATCTGAATTCTGATATAAATTTAAAATGTTCATTGACTTAATGTTGTTTTAAGATTTTTAAGATTGTTTTGTTGTTTTAAGATTTTTAGTTCAAACTTGACTCTATATAGATTCAGGTCTATTCTCCGCCTCGGATGAGTTGAGACTTCTCAAGAGAATCGAGTAAGGTGACTACTGTAACCTCTTGTGAGTCCATTATTTATTTGATCCATACGGAATAATTCAAGAAATATATATATATATATATATATATATATATATATATATATATATATATATATATATATATATATATATATATATATATATATATATATATATATATATATATCATATATATATATATATATATTGATATATGATATATATTATACTATATATATATATATATATATATATAGTTTATATGATATATATATCAATATATATATATATATATATATATATATATATATATATATATATATATACTATATATATCATATATATATATTGATATAGTATATATATATATATATATATATAAACTATATATATATATATATATATATATATATATATATATCATGATATATATATATAGTATATATATATATATATATGGGAGTAAATATTATCATATATATATATATATCATATATATATTCACCACATTCGATTCACTCACCAAGGCGCAGAATAGATCTAATTATTCGATCAAACTTGTTTTGATTTATCAATTAAAATAACCTGTACCCACCAATTACTCTACTTTCGTCGCTCTTTTCAATATTCCTATAAACGAAAAAAATCCGTCGGACAGGCCCCCTCCAGACTAATTGTCTAGTTCCGCCAATGGTCACGCAGTAGGGGAG